>SFCI01000244.1:0-28331 GCA_004681135.1 Hericium alpestre | reverse complement strand
TCTCGACTCTCTCCATTGTCGATCACCTCTTGAGCAGGTCAGCCTTTATTGTTTGTGTGTAGCCTGAGTCCCTACCCGGTCACTACAGGACGTCGGTCCTTAGCATAGCTAGCATAAGCTACAGTGGCTAACATAAGCTACAGTAGCTAACATAAGCTATAGTAGATATACCATCTACAGACTGCTACAGTTCACTACAGATGGCTACAGATGGCTACCTGTAGTTGTAATAGAGATCCACCTATCAACAGATGCTACTGAAAATATATAATCTATTATAGCTACTGTAGACCATATTTTCTACTGTAGGCTAAAGTAGTGTGGACACTTTTTTCAGATGAAGCAGGCACGGATTATCGGATGAGGGAATAGCATGGTCATCGTCGGGACTCCAGGAGAACTCAGGACCATTGAACGAGGTCCAAAGTTCCCTGTCTTCGCTGTAAGGCATGACATGCCTGTCCTTGAGTCCTTCCTCAATGAATGTGTGATGGCTGAAGCATCTCGACATCGTAGGCCAGTGTTCAGCAACATCATAGAAATTATGCAGGCAACCTGTATCGTCTGTAAAACAAGCGAGGTCTTCAGGCTCATTGAAGCCTTCTGGCAGCAGGTCATGTGGATCCATGTACTCCCCCACACAGATCAGCCTGTCTCCAGCCCAAGAATTGGCGATGTTGACTTTGTGTAGATAGGTCTCAATAACTCCATGTGCAGCACTCCAGAGCTGCCGGCTGCAAAGTGCAAAACATATGCAATTGATACAATCTTCAGTCAGCTCGTTGGCAATCATGTTAACAATTTCTGTAGGCAGCCGCTCGATGACGGAGGCAGATGCATCGCTAGAAAAGTGTGGCGTTAGTATACAGAATTGGGGTGAATCAGTCATCTTACATGACAGGTACTGTGGGAGGCCTTTTCCAGACGAATTCCTTGCCGGACCACTTGGCTTCCATCTTCAGCAATTTGAAACTGCAAGATTCTGGTTCCGCTAAGAGTGTGACAGCCTTCTTGACCTGCAGAAGGGAAACAAGGGCTTCAGGACAACTCCAGATCCCTTCTGTGAGCTTGCCATAATATGGCAGGGTCTCTCCCGCATCGCGATTGAGTAGTATCCAGCATTGTCCCATCCTTGTCGTCACTGGGCCTTTGGTGACGAGTCTTTGGAGACGTTCGAGGGGTCGGAGTCGAGAGTGCAACTCCTGATTTTGCTCATATGACCGTTCTTAAATCACCCTAGCCGAGAAACTCCGCTCGGCCCAGCAGCTGCGGAGCAGTTGCGGAGCATTGCATTGTGTCTTGAATGACAAACTGTGCTGAGTAAAGACACGCGTGGAGTCTTGTGGACTGCTGTGAAGACAATGCGCTCGCTCTTGTGAAAGATGCGTGAGTTTCTTAACCTCAATGAATCATGAAGGGCCACTCTACGGTCGCGTATGATTGGTCGAGACTCGAGAACAACGGGGTGGTGCCAGCGCATGCTACAACACGCCGCATCGCTGTGGTTCCGGCCAATAGTCGAGCTTTTCTCTAGTGAGCACCGATGTACCCCTGGCAAAAGTGAAGTTCACCTACAGAAAGAGTGCTCCATGGAGGCAGTCGTGCAGTCGACGATGACGTCAAGACCACGGAAAATTGCAACATGTGTGAGGACATGGCCAGAAGTCGATAGATGACTGAATCGATTGCTCCGATGCGACGGCAGACGCGAGTCAGACGCGTTATGTCAACGCCGCGTCTCAGCCTCAAGCCACTACCGACAGTACCCGACCACCGAAGCATGACAGTGGACACCAGCTCTGCCCTAGTCCGCTCATCTCGAAGACGTTATTTAGACTTAGGGCTGCAAAATGGTCCTTACAAAACGATCTCATTCAGACCCGCTGCTCGCTGAGGCCTCCCATCGCGAGGCAGAGAGCTCGCAAGCTGAGGTGCAACGGTCGGCGGAGGAGGCTCGCGAGGATGTGAAGGGTTTGAAGAAGAAGTTGAAGGAAGTGCGTATGTTTTATGGTCTCGCGTTGTATGTGCTGAGCCATGATCGTTCAGGGTCGTCATTTCTATACTACACGACGATTCATCTTCCCTCTCGGGCTCTTGCGTGAGTGCTTTGTCTCTCGGGTCACGATATGATCTCATTCAGTATATCTGGAAGTCGGCCTATTCCTTGGTTTTATGCTTGTCGAGCCGGGAGACATTCAGGACACCGCAGCCCAGGTGGCTTTGATATGGAACGAATACGACCTGTCTCTTTCCATGCCCCAAATGCCAAGCTTCGACTTTTCGCGCGTCGAGGTGGAATGGAAGAGGTTCACGAGCAATATCCCTGAGCTCTGGAAGCTCAATAATGACGGACGGGAGTTTAAAGTCGGCGAGGCCATGAAAGACAGAGGATTAAGTGCGGAGTATCCCATTGTGCTCGTTCCGGGTATCGTGTCCACGGTACGTTCTCTCAGTCCTTTCGCGTATTCGTGCTCTCATGCTTGGACGCGATCAGGGCTTGGAGTCCTGGTCTACAGCACCGGAGTACCGCCCGTTCTTCCGCCAGAAACTCTGGGGTGGTTTCCACATGCTTTCGCAGGTCACATTCAACCGCGACCGGTGGATAGCTGCACTCATGCTGGACCCTATCACCGGTCTGGATCCTCCAGGAGGCATCAAGGTGCGTGCTGCAGAGGGCCTTGATGCAGCAAGCATGTTCGTACAGGGCTATTGGATATGGTAGGCTACGAATTTGCGTGGATGTACCGCCGTCTGTTGCTGAAGACATTGGTTCGGTAAGGTCAAAGGTCATCGAAAACCTCGCTGTGGTGAACTACGATACCAATAACCTATATCTGGCCCCCTATGATTGGCGTCTTTCTTATTACAATCTTGAGGTTCGGGACGGATACTTCTCGAAACTCAAGCTGCACATCGAAGGATTCAAGTCAGTCACAGACAGATTCTCAGCGATCGCAAACTTACATTGTTTGTTTTTGCAGGAGAACACAAGGCAAGAAGTCCGTAATCGCAGCACACTCGATGGGTAGTAATGTACGTTTGTCTTTCTGACCTGTGTCCTACGTGCAGATTTTCGAATTCGGAACTCAACTGACTCACATTTGTCTAGGTCATATTGGTGAGTCTCAGTATTACCTCTCTTCGACGGCATATCATGTTTATGGCCTTGATTGCTGCATCGGAAATAGTACTTGTGAGTGACATTGTAGCTGTCATCTTGTCCGCTCATCATGTGACAAACATTGCAGCTTCAAATGGGTCGAATCACCCGAGCATGGAGGTGGTGGACCAAACTGGGTCGAGGTCGGTCTTGACGTTACTCTTCGGTCATTAATGTACAAATTGCCTCATTGCAGGATCATATCCAAGCACTTATCTCGATCGGAGGCACTCATCTCGTGAGTTCCATTTTCCGGCCCAGATCCTCAACTTCCAGGATTTCTCACAATTTTCGTTTCCTAACAGGGTGTGGTAAGACTTCGTTTCTGTGGTGATCGACCACGAGTCTGAATCTCTATGCTCCGGTAGGCCAAGGCAATGGCCGCATTGCTCTCGGGTGAAATGAAGGATACAGTACAAGTGAACCCTGCTGGTGCATATGGTGAGCCGCGTCTAATTTGCTGGAGCGAGTTCAGAGATGCTGAGACCAAGGCCGGAACAGTACTGGAGCGCTTCTTCTCAAGGAAGGAGCGGCAGAGATTATTCCGCAGCTGGGCTGGTGGCGCTAGCATGTGGATAAAGGTACGACCCAGCTCTCTCAGTCGATCTTTGCTAACAGTTGCTGTCCAATAACAGGGAGGCGATGCGGTGTGGGGAAATGCAACTCACGCACCCGACGATGAATCAGGAAACGATCACACGCATGGCCAGCTTATATCCTTCAGACGGCGCTTGGCGACAGCACCCTCTTCTGAGGACGACAGGCCACCCTTCGAGCGCGAATTGTCGCCTTCCGCACCAACCGCTCAAGAGACAGGGCCTCGTGAAGAAAGCGAAGCGGAAATCGCACAAGAGATTCGCAGGGTCGAGAACGCGAGCAGCTTAGTCGATACCAGGAACATGACAGCCGAAGATGCAGGCGTGTGGATCTTAGAGCATACGCCGACGACTTTCCAGGTGAGTATTTCCAGGGTTATGTTGTTATGTGAGCGCTGTAAACTGATGGCGCGCAGAAAATGATTCAGACAAATTATTCGTATGGCATCGAGAGAGATGAAGAGCAGCTAGCGAAGAACGATCACGACCACAGGAAATGGAGTAATCCTCTCGAATCGAGGTAAAGCCATGCTTGTCTACGATGTATCTTACATGCTGAGGATGGCCTTCAAATAGGTTGCCTAATGCACCATCGATGGAAATCTACTGTGTGTATGGCCACGGAAAACAGACAGAAGTGAGTCCATCATCTTTTTGAAGGAAGCAGATGCTGACACAAAACTAGCGATCATACTGGTGCGTAGTATTTACACGCGTACATGTGTCCTGGGTGAATCAGACGACTTGCCTTCAGGTATGCTTCGGGGCCATATGAGTACGACGATGGCTATGCGCCAGATGCGGAGGGTGCAACTTGTCCAAACACGACCGATTGCATCACCCCACCTCTGGACATGCCGCTCTCCCGCTCGAGCTGGATAGATGGCGACTATACCGATGAGACCGTTGTGCCCAAGATACGCAATGGTGTCAACATGGGTGAGGGCGACGGAACAGTGTCCTTGTTGAGCTTAGGCGCCATGTGCGCGGAGGGGTGGAAGAAGAAGAGATGGAATCCGGCCGGGATCAAGGTCACCACCGTTGAGGTTCGTACTGAATTATGATTCCCCGTTAATATACTTACGGCAATTGGTTTCATATGCTCTCAGCTCCCTCATCGCCCGGTGCCGTCGATTCCACGGGGTGGTGCTAACACAAGTGACCATGTTGACATACTGGGATCGACCGCACTCAACGAAATCATCCTGAAAGTAGCCACTGGGGCCGGTCATGAAATCAAGGATAATTATGTGTCAAGGATACGGGAGTATGCCAAGAGGATTCGGTGGGACGGGTAGTGGGGAACTAGGCTGGTGACATTTCTATCTGACTGTGCGGATCATAGAGCAGGACAGCTTATCACTATCAACGATAGCAAACGTAGGCTTCATCTCAGCTAATATAGTACCTACTCAACTCTGCCTTTGACTCCCGGGTGTCATGTTCTGCATTCTTCTTCTGGCTTGGATCTATGGGGGTGTTTCTGGTTATCAGGCCTCTGAACTGACGGGTTCTTTCTATTGCGCTCTGAAGCGATAACCGTTTGCTTCGTTTCGGTGGTGATGACCGTGCACATTCCGTGGTTTGTCTAAACCGAACAACACATGATACTGATAATTACTTTCGTTAGGACATGTGAATTCTCACTACGCACGGAGGTTCGGCTCAAAGTCTGGCCCAAGACTCAAAGCATGTATGAATATGTCTCTCGACTGCTGGGGAAAACTTGTATCAATTACTCGGCAATGCATTGCTCACTGACCGCTGCCACGTTGGCTATTGTGCTTATTGATTCTCGTGTGGATCAGCACGACATCAAAATCTAGAAATCGCCCACAAGCCTCTGTGTGGACTTCGCGGTAGGAACGTGACGCGTCATGAACAATGGTCATGAACAATGGCCAGCCTCGTGGCCGCCTCGCAGCAAACCACCAAAATACACGTGTTTCTGTCACGACAGGCCCAGCTATTGAATCCAGGGCACAATGAGAACTCGGTGAGCTGCCTCGCTAAGATAAAAGGCGAGTGCAAGGACCGATCCAGGCACCCACTGTCTCCCCACCCTCTCCAGACCCACCATGGCAGCCCCAGCCACGGTCGAGACGCAAGAATACTGCGCTCTTCTCAATCTCGACAAAAAGAAGTCTATCAAGGGACACAGCAATCTCTTAGAATGCACTTTCAGCTTTCGCCCTGGAGAGCTCGTTGAGTTGCTGTATGTCAAAAAGGTCACCCTCTTGGCCAAGCCAAAACCACTCGAGCCGATGCTTGCGGAGTTGACGAAAAAATACCCATGCCTCAAGTTAAAGCCCTTCAGGCGGTAAGTCGACCAATCGATTCGTACCAACTTCGTTAGCTGATGACGATTTCCTAGTGTCACTGCAGCCTCCATGTTTAGCAGGCTCCCCGAAGAGATTATCGACATGATCTTCAACGAACTGTCTGACGACTGCATCGACTGCATATCTCTTGCCCTTTGCAGCGCCCAGCTCTGGCGCATCGCACGACCACTCATTGAAGACGGTCTATTTAAGATTTCGCTTTCCCGGTCGTTCGCCGGCGACCGATTGATTTGTGCTGGCGACTACGTCCAGCTTGGTGACCGGTCACTAGTGGTGGACACGGAGGCGACCGAGAAGGATACTCCCGAACTCGCAGATGCCAAGCGTTGCCTCCAGCATGAAGTCAACAAGTCGTGGCCTGGACCCGAGGAGCAGCAGTTTCTCCCTCTCGAATTCGTCCGGGAAGCCCTCCAGGCCAGGGGCGTCTGCAACTGGAGCGAGGACATGGACCTCTTCAACTCGCTCAGAGATCCCGAAACCATGCGGTTCCCTCCCCGTTTTTACGGTATTCCCTCAGATAGGCATCCGCGGATCCTCAGGAATCTCACCGCCGGGGAGTATGTTCGGGAGAGCGCACTCATCTCGTGGAAGGCACAGAATAGCATCCTTCAACACGATGTGGCGGACGTCACCCTGGGGCATATTTGCGCCATAAAGATCTATTGGGCTGTAGGAGTCGCACCATTGGACTGGGACGATAACCTTCATAGGGGTCCGTGGGCGATGCATCGCTTTGATATCGTGTCCGCAACAGAGCTGGAGGGGATGGAGGAGGACAAGAAGACGATGTGGAAGGACGTCAGCGAAGAAGTATTGGAGGAGTTGGAATCCATATGGAACGATCGATGGGCTGGTATGTACTGAGCATGTGGAATGAGTACTTCTCGGGTGGCAACAAGGGTCTGCTGTAATTTATTGCTATTATACATTACTCCCAAACGAAGCGCGAGTTGGGACGTACTCTACATACTGTAGATGGCCAGCTATAAATTGTTGGCACCGTCTGGGCCTCCGGTCCAACATGAATAGTCGGAGCATTTATCACTGCATAATGATGCTCGCCTTTCGATACCGTCGAACGGCCTGGATACGAGTTCAGCAAGTAGCGGGCGCGCCGACTATGGCTGCATTTTTCTGGCTGCCGCCGGGGGGAGACTAGGAAGTAATAGTTCTTCACAGCATGCCATCATATTCACCGGCACCACCTCAAGGCAGTCATCATTTACTATACACCATACTTTAGTAATGCTTCCCCACCGTCCGTTCTGTCCGACGTACAGTACGTCATCCATAGACAATCGCCATATCCGTTTCACCCCCATCATCCTCATCTTCGTCGATATCGTCGTCTACGTGCCAGCGTCGCCTGCTATAGCGCCCCTCGTCGACCCATACATTACGAAGCCCGCTCTTCTCCATATCCCATTGACAGCTGCCGACGAGGCGAGGCGCGAATTCGTGGAACTGGTCTTCCGTGATATCGCAGTCTCGGATATGAACGCTGTCCATGGTGCGCTCCTCCATCTCCGCGTCCTTCCGCAGCTGCAGACCGTCGAGCAAATTGTGCAGCAGCTCGGGGCTGCCCACGAAGTCCGCCATCTCGAATGCGAGATGCGTCAGGGCGGGCATGACGGGGCCGATGGGGATCTCTGCCTGGGTGGGCAGCTTTTCCACGTCGGTGAGGTTACGCAGATCCAGGATCGGCCCTTCGAGCTTCTTGAACATCTCTGCGAAGCCGAATATGGGCAGTCCGCTGACGCGAATGTCGCGCAGGCCTTCGATGTGGCCGAACGCATACAGCCACTCCCGCTTCCCGAAGAAAAATTCGCCCTCGATCGACAGAGCCTCGAGGTCCTCCAGGGGCAGCGAATGGCACATGGCCAATACGAAGATCTTGCAGAGCTCGCTTGGATGATGGGGCAGGGAGAGTGAGAGGCTATACTTTGGCCGCCAGTCGGGCATGTATCCTTCCCAATCCTGAAACGAGTAGAATTCGGTGCCGAGGTGCATGGAGATGCCGGCGCCTCCGAGATGTGTAATGCGAAGGCTGCGCAGGGGAGTTGGGTCTCGGAAGCGATCGGCCTCGGGGTGGTCGTTTGCAAGTGAAGTGGTGAGGGCGATCATGAGGACGATGGAGGGGAGACAATCGAGAGCGTCGGGGTCATGCCGCAGCCTGACGTGCGCCTTCGCGGTGTTTGGAAAGACAAGGCGGCGGACGAAGTCCAAGCCGTCCTGCACTATGGTGTCCGTGAGCTCAAGGCTCTCAAGATTGGGGAGGGAAGCGGTTGGACCTGTAAGCTCGCTCATTGAGTCGAGATCTAGCCCAGAAGGTGGAAGTATGCCGCATAACGAAAGCTCTAACAGCGAGGGCATATTGTCCAGGAGCTGGAGAAGAACATGGAAGGTGGGTCGCAAGCTGGGGTTAACCGGCCCAAGAGTCAGGTGCGTCAGCTGGGTGTGCAGAAGAGGCGAATCCCAGCTAATGGTACAGTATTTCAGCGAGAGGCGTTTGAGGCGTGGAGCTATGCCCTGAAATATATCATTGGGCAACATCAGCGTGGTGCCGCCACTCGAATAGTTGTGCAATTGGAAATTTTGCAGCATTGGGGCGGGATGTTGACACAAAATCGAGATCAATCCAGCATTGTCGAATTGATGCAAGCGCGGAACCAGCAATGTCAGGCGACGCACACGAGACATATGTTGAAGTACGGCGATAAGACTGTTGTAAAGGGCTTTGTCGTCATGGCGTCTGCGAAGCTCGACGTCGATGTCTAGCTGCGCCATCTTCACGCGCTGCAGCATAAGTTCTGTCCATTTTGGCCACCTGAAGATGATGTAGCTCCATAGAGAGGGAAACCCTAGGGCTACCTCGCGCCAGCGCCGGCAAACGTGTGTCACCATGATCCATGTGCGCTCGGACGGCGGATATCTCGTCCACTGGAATGGGTCATTTGGAGGGCTAAAAGAAAATATATGTGCGAGGATTTCGTCTGGGAGCCGTGATATGGGAAGATGTGCATTTCGGAGAGTCTTCTCTGCAGGTGACAGATTGTCGTTGGCAGTTGCCTGCAGCTCTGCAGTCACTATGTCTTGCTGTACATTGCTTGCTTCCATGCGTCACTTCTTCTCGAAAAGTGAGTATTCCCTGGCAATGTGCGTCAGTTCGTGTAATATGATAACCAGGGACATGCATGACATACTGAGTCTTGAATGATCAGTCGTCGCAAGTCACTGGCGAAGATCGCGAGTACTCTTAAGAAGCATTCCGGATGATCAGCAAAATAGAACAAGCGATTCACTGACAAGCTCACTTGGAATCCTAGAAATCTATTGCACTCGCAACACCGTCAAAAATCTGTTACGCAGGATTTCAGCAAGGGCTTTGTGGAAGACGATTGAGATTGGGTTGAGGAGTAACCGCCGGTAAAGGTTGAGAGTAAGTTAAGAATTACCTAACAAGGTTATTGCTCCGATTACCTAATCAACGCTATTCAGCATCCTTCCACCTCTTCTTCGTGACGACGTCGTCGAGTTGTCGCTCCAACTTCCAATTAGAACAGCCAATTAGAACAGCTCTCGAGGGATCCTGTCCAACTCATTACTGAAAACATGCTTATTTTCAGGCTTATACTCAGGCTCTGCATACCTTTTCCCTCTATAATTATCAGAACAACAAGACGGGGACACTTTCGTCGAGTTTTGTCGTGTTAGTATTGCATCGGCCCCGAGCTTGAAGTGAAGCTATTTGAAGCTTGACAGTACTCTCTATTCATACTCTGGGACTGATAGCTTGGTCGATAACTCGCCTCTTCGATTGTATGTTTCATATTCTAAATCAAGCTTTTCATTATAATCGCTCTGCCAGACTCACCCCGCCGGTTTCGAATATGGGCCGGCGGACTGACTTGAGACTTCGGTGTGAAAAGCCTGATGATTCGCATTCGACCGTCACCATTCCCTCTTATCTCTGACTATCATGAGACTGCTCTCCGCTCTTGGCTGTCTTCCAGTTTTCTGCGCTACGTGCTTGGCTGGTCCGACTGCAGGAGGTATGCGCCAGGAAGTGCATGTCCAAGAACCTCGCGAAGGCCTCGCACTTTCTCCGACCGACGCTGTTGATACCCCAAGCGATGAACTGATGACGCGAGGCGGCTCAATGAATGGGTTTTCTAATCCTGCATCACACCAGTTTTACGTCGATGGGAGGACTATTCCAGAAGGTGCGTCTCATAAACCAGGGTGCTTCATATTTCTGACTGCGGATCAGTACACTTCGACGCCGGCCCATCGTGGTCTGGGCTCATGCCTATCTCTGAAGATATTAATGAGACGAGGAAACTGTTCTTCTGGTTTGTTGCTTTGCCTTCCTGCTCATTCGCTGAGCTAACGAATGTGGTACAGGTTCTGGCCGACGACGAACCCAGATAATGCCAATGACCTCGTGTTCTGGACTAATGGTCAGCTTCGTGCTGAGGACAGCTATGCTTTTTGATCAATAACTGACTCATTAATGCTTAGGAGGACCGGGTTGTTCGTCTATGGAAGGCTTTTTGCAAGAGAACGGGCCAATATGTGAGTAATTGTCAATTCATAGAGCCAGTCGAAGCTTCACCGAGATTTCAATAGCATGGTCCTGGGGGCAAGAGAGCCCTTCAGCGTATGTTCTCGTTTAATACGGCACTGTCCGAGATATCTCATGATCGTGTCTCCCAGGAATCCATGGTCTTGGACTCAGCTGGCCAACGTGATTTGGGTAGAACAACCCGCTGGGGTAAGCGATTGAAATGCTGAAGGTTTGTAATATTTGACTCAAGCTCTGTCCTCAGACTGGGTTCAGTCAGGGCACTCCCAATGTTAAAAATGATGACGACCTCGCGATGGAAACAGTCGGCTTCATGCAACAGTTTCTTGAGGTGTTCAGCGAGCTGAAGGGTGGCGACCTTTTCCTGACTGGTGAAAGCGTAAGTCACAGTTATTAATCAGTGACAACGTTTCTGACGAATAGCCTACAGTACGCTGGTTTTTGTGAGTACCTCATGTATATTCTGACACGAACAAACTCACTGATACGTGATCAGATATTCCGTACATCGCGAACTACATTTACGAGCATGCGGACGATCTCCAGCTCAACCTCAAGGGCATATGGATCTCCGATCCCTCACTCGCGTACCCCGTAATACAGTCACAGATTCCAGCACTTCGGTTTGTTCAGGTGCGTGTGCAATACAACTTCCAGCTTGGCGTCCGCTCATTGTAGAACGCAGGCGAACAGAAATGTCTTCCCCTTCAATACTACCTTCATGTCCGAATTGCAGGAGATGTCAGACTCATGCGGATACACAGCTTACGCCGACCAGAATCTAAAGTACCCTCCAACATCGCCGGCCCAGTTGCCACCCGCTTCGAACGGGTCTTCCTCCGCGGTCATCCCGAGATGCGATATGCAAGGTCTCATCTACCAAGAAGCTATGAGGTATGCCTGCACGCTTATCTGACGGATGTGATGTGTCATTCAACGTACCGTGTTCTAAAGGCTGAACCCGGCGTTTGACCCTTATCGGGTGACAGATATGTGGCCAGAACCTTGTAAGTAAAATCAAGCTGCACAGATCCGGTGCATGGCTTTCAATTCAGCTTTTTTAGGGAGTGTAATGGGTTTCCCGCGACTCACGCAAGGGTCCATCTATTTTAACAGGTGTGTTTTCCCATTCATTCGCTATTCTTTTTATTTATATCTTTCACAGAACAGATGTATGAAGATGTTCTCTGTGTTTTGATCGTTGTCTCATATTCCATCTAGGTTCAAGACGTCCTACATGCTCCTCACATGGACTGGACAGTCTGTTCTGAGACCAAGGTCTATGTCAATGGGACAGACAACAGCCTTCCCTCCACGTTAAGCGTACTCCCCAATGTGATCGAGAAAAGTGAGCGCACAGTCATTGCGCAGGGCCTCGCGGTGCGTGTTAGCAGCTAGCCGTATATTGTTGTCTCAATAACTTGGCGACGTAGGATTTCGTGATCTTGGCAGAGGGGACGCGGTTGGCCATCCAGTGCGTATGATCCATTGAACGGCGCCAATTCTCGGTCTGACGCTTTGTAGGAATATGACCTGGGGCGGGGCGCAAGGATTCCAGACTCCCATTATGAACGAGAGCTTTGCGGTCAATGACTTCGGCATATATGGGAATATGCACCAAGAGCGAAAGCTGACCTGTGCGTTCAGCCCTTTCTGACTCTGTTTAAGCACTGACGCGGCTGTTCGACACGCAGATGTAGAGTTTTATTTCAGTGGACACATGACACCTCGTAAGTCTTCGAAAATGCTGTTCTCGAATGCAGCCATTGATTGAGTGAAAACCTACAGAATTTGTACCGTGGGCTGCATACCAGACTGTCGAGTACCTGTTGGGGAAGAGAGGTTCGCCTTCCGTTGTATAATGGATCTAGAAGATTGTGTATGCATATTGGGCATTGATCTCATCATTCTTTTTGTTTGTGCAGTCCGCGGCTCGGGTGCGTCTTTGGGTGTCATCGCCGCGTTGTTCTTTGGTGATGCGAGCGATTCCGTATCTCCATGCGCTTTTACCTTCGCGGTTCTCGGATCCAATTTCGACTTATATGCTGGACTGATTCAGCCGTGGCTAGTGAAGGTAGGCTACATGCACATGGGTCTCCCTTCGAATTGACATCGTGATTGTTCAATGTTTTGCAGGTCGCGGGCGCTATCAGCGAATGGGGTGTTTGGCCGATCATTTTCCATTTTCATTGATTTGCTCATGACCCTTCATGGTTCCTGCCATGAAGCGGCGGGCTACGTACGCGGCAAAGTACCAGACACAATTGTCACAGCGCTTGTGCTAGCGCTTCTACGCACTTCTATTGCCGACGCATCTTCTTGGAACTAATCCCTACTAGTCCTCGTGAAGCTCGGGGCTTGTGGTGCAACCAGCAGTGCGCCTTTAGCGCGGAGCCGGCCCCCAACATATTGACGGGTCTCACGCTTCACTGGTCTATACAGGTGAGATTTGTCCCACTGTTCTCTGGATTTCGTCTTCTCGGAGGGGCCGGGGAACCCGCTACAAACGGCGATCCGCGCTCGTGACGGGCGTCGAACCACTCATCCGCATGGTGCTCCTCCATCCGTCCCTTGCCACCAGCATGCTGCGCAGTCCATCGACTGCAATCCATAGGGTCATACACGCCGAGACGCGCGATCTCTGGCAACATCAGCACATTTATATTTCACTGGTCCATCACGCCATGTCGTCATTTCGAAGCCTATTTGTCGCTTAGCAGCTCGCATGGAGTTGTGCGATCCGGGGCTGTAAGTTGTCACCCTGGACTCGACATGGCCGACGTAGCCATCTGACTCAGATTGATATCTGACCTTCTATCTCATAGCCATGCTGCTTCGTATTCTCCGAGTCACAGGTCACTGGTGATGGGTGCAATTGTTCAATTCGTACTGCGTTACATGCTCCCGGGGCAGTATAAAAGCAGCTGTGCCCCAGACAATAAGGGCGAGCGTCCGACGTTCAGCACCTGCCCCCATGAAAGGCCTTCAACCTCTTTTCTGTGTGGCCCCGGTTCTCTATTGGCTCATCAGCCTGCCTTTCGTTTCTGCGGACATACGCGATGTGGTGCGCAAGCAGAAGGCGAGGCACGAGAGCTTCATGCAGAAGCATACAGTCCCTGCCCCGGCGATCCGTGCCAGTGACGACGACAGTGGCCTATTAAAGCGGCAGGATGGCTCGACTATCCACTTTGCGAACCCGAAGGCGCAGGAGTTCTTTGTCGATGGAACGAAGATCCCGGATGGTGCGCATTTCGGTCGTCTTTGCGATGTATTGAGATTGATGGAGCGCGGTTTCAGTCGAATTTGATGCCGGTCCTTCGTGGTCAGGCCTCATCCCGATCTCGGGCAAGAAGAACGAGACTCGGAAGTTGTTCTTCTGGTTTTGGCCGACTACGAACGTCTCCAATGCCAACGACCTCCTGTTCTGGACCAATGGTGCGTCTTTTATATGTATCATTCATGTATAGATGAACTTATGCACTTTTATTTTATAGGCGGACCTGGATGCTCATCCTTGGAAGGATTCCTGCAGGAGAATGGACCAATTTGTAGGTTCGAACAGCCGTCCGCTGAAGCCGGACTGACTGATGCTCCTGGTGTGCAATAGCCTGGTCATGGGGACAGTCGGGACCCACACCGTGAGCCATTCTCAGTTTTGTCTCTCCAGACCACGCGCCGAAGACTTTCTTATCAGAAACCCCTGGTCTTGGACTAACCTGTCTAACGTCGTTTGGGTTGAACAGCCAGTCGGAGTACGTAACTTCTCATCCAATAGACTAATTCTTATCCTAATCATGGGATGTCTCTGTTGTAGACTGGGTTTAGCCAAGGCGAACCCGATATTTCCAATGACGACGAACTGGCAGCAGAGGTGTTCGGTTTTCTCCAACAATTCCTTGAGGTTTTCCAAGAGCTTAAGGGTAGCAACTTCTGGGTTTCGGGCGAGAGCGTATGTCTCCCATGCAATTTTCGCTTCATATCTACTCATGCGCCTGGGACACGCAGTATGCTGGCTTCTGTAAGATGTCTTGAAGGTCTCGCGTAGATGCTTGGACTGATCTGGGTCGTCTGATTAGACGTCCCATACATCGCAAACTATATTTACGAGCATCCTGGTGGCCTCGACCTCGACCTCAAGGGTATCTGGATTGCGGACCCTTCTTTAACCTACGATGCTGTACAAGAGGAAATTCCGGCGCTCCGGTTCGCACAGGTGTGCAACACCTAGCTTTCACTTCTTTCATGCGTTGACCATATTCTTTCAGGCCAATCAGAACGTCTTCCCATTCAACAGCTCATTCTGGGCAGAGCTGCAGACCATCTCTGACGAATGCGGTTACACGGACTACCTGGACAAATTCGTCACATATCCACCCAAGGGCCAGCTCCCGCTCGTCGGCACCAACGGAACTTTCCGTACGACGCGAGAGTGTGATATCTACGATTTGATCGTGGACGAAGTTAGCATGTGAGTGTCATGCAATTATACCACATTGCTAGTAAATGTTGAGGGTATGGTTTGCCAGATTGAACCCCGCCTTTGATATCTATCGTGTGACGGAGGCATGGCCTGTCCCTTGTAAGTATCTGTACATGTCGAATGTTCAAACGTATTGATGGTATGTTCAGGGAGCGTGCTCGGGTTCCCCAGATCCACGCAAGAGTTCGTGTACTTCAATAGGTGCGAGTCAGCTGGATGGTTGCCGGGTCTGCCATTTCATCTCACCCGCCGCACTCGATGCGTTTGCCGCCATTCCCTCCTCCAGGACTGACGTAGGATCTGCCCTGCCCTTTCGTTATCGTCTAGAAGCTCACGCATTCGACTTCTCTATAGGTCCAAGATGCCATCCACGCGCCGCATATCGTATGGGAAGCCTGCGCAAATGGCGACGTCTATATCAACGCAACTACGGGTAGAGGCGGGCGCGACCAGAGCATCCCATCAACGCTGAGCGTCTTGCCTAACGTCATTGAGAAGAGCGAGCGCGTCGCCATTATCCATGGCCTCGCGGTGCGTCATGTTTTGAATATGTTTCGAGATTGTATACTGACCTTGTGAGAATTATAGGACTTCATCCTCGTCGCCGAAGGGACCCGAATTGCTATTCAGTACGTGTCTTCTATCTCAGGTCACCAAGAGTCACCTGACAGGCTTGCTTCTGCGTTGTAGAAATATGACTTGGGGTGGTGCGCAAGGTTTCCAAAACCCGATAGAGAACGAGACTTTCACCGTCAAGGACATCGGCGTCTACGGTAACACTCATGAGGAGCGGGGACTGACTTGTGCGTGCGTTTCTGCATTGTCCTCGCCTATCACTAACATACACACGTTGGATACAGATGTGGAGTTCTACTACAGTGGGCATATGACGCCACGTACGTAGTGATTTATGGTCTGCTAAAGCTTGTCGTGCTGACGATCATTTTTCATCGCGTTCATCGATTTTTGGTCCCTGCAACAGAATTCGTTCCCTGGGCTGCGTTCCAAACCATCGCATACGTGCTCGGGAAAGCGGACTCAGTTTCGGCGTAATCTGCTGGACCGAATACCTGCACACCTGTGTGGTCATTTTTTGTTAATTTCTAAGAGTCATATTGGCCGAAGATACACGAACCATTGGATTAGCATGTTGTCGATGCAACTTTCATCATCCTGATATTAAAGTTGTCTAGTATGCGAAATCACGCCCATTAGTTCGGTACCTCACTGATGAAAATGGTATTGAAATCGCAACGAAAGGTCTTGGGCTATCATATCTTAATGTGCAGACCCTTGTGTGAAATTACTGTCACCGTATGTGGGGTCGCCGGTCGCCAAGAATATTGGACGTCTGGACAACTTTAGCATAACCGAGATCCTTCACCGCGTCTGCAATGCTGTAAATGATCTATCTGGGCAGCATGCCGATGCTGGACACGAGGGTTGGATAGAGTACTTACTTACTCTGCCTTTGCCAGGGATCGATCATCGATGCATCGAGCTAGGTCTTACTCCAGCGCCTGCTGCTGTAACGCGCTCTGCCTCAGTACCCTTTGGACTCTTCCTTCTCCTCACGACCTCAACGCTTGGTGCCTGCTGCGCATTGCAACCTATTTTTATGAATCAATTAATCACCGCCCATGATGTCGTGGAGGTATACTTACCTGTGTTTTGATGGCTGTCACGGGTCCAACAGTCACGGCAGGCGCACGAATCGCGCCCGCCACCGAAGTTTCTGCTCTTGGACACGGGCCACTATGGCCACTTGCCGAGGCACTCTATTCAGCGCTTTGCGTCCTTCTATCATCTATCATCTATGTAATGATGCCTGAAATAGCCTCAGAAGTCTACAATGCAGTGGTCGCGAGGGCCCGTATAACGGTATATAAGTCGAACTTGATGTGCTGGTCGGTTTCCTCATCCTAGGTTTCCTCCACGTCCAGCTGAAAGGCACCAAATTGCAAAAATGGCAATGATTTATTTAGGTGCGTCCCTGCGAGGTCTCCTGCTCTTCGTCGTTGCTCGCTGAGGGCCGTGGCGGCACGGCGGACCGTTCACACTCGCTGCCTACCATATCTCGTCCACGATCGCCTTTTATACGATTTATCTTTACTCAAATCTCCTTTCGTTAATCTGACACTGCCTGGTTTTGTAGGCCGCGCTATCTACAAGAAGGTTACCAGCAGTAAGCAGAAGAAGCAAGAAGCCAAGATGCTCGAGACGGCCGTCGAAGTCAGTGTGCCTGCACTGAAGCTGAACAATGGCACACAGATGCCGGTGGTCGGCCTTGGATGCTGGATGGGCACGCCGGGAGGTGGTGAGAGGGTGAACTCGATGGTAAAGAAAGCGTTGAAGGTGTGTATATTTCGCGTTCGGAATGCCGCTTGACATCTGACCTGGGATCCGCCGAGAAGCTTGGATACAGACATTTTGATACCGTGCGTTTGATCTTCCGATATTGCCTTCATGTAAGTGAAAGTCACTCATGCCATCCTTTCTCTGGTAGGCTGCTGGCTATGGTATGTCATCGTGCTCTAACTCCGTGCGTATGAGTAATTCAATATTTCGTTATTTCGTAGCCAACGAAGAGCAAGTCGGTGATGCACTTCACGAATCAGGCATCCCGCGCTCGCAGATATTTGTCACGACGAAGCTGGGGTAAGTCTGCTGATTATGATGGTTCAAGAGGCAGCATTGACCGTTCACATCACATAGGAATCAAGACCATCACCGCGTGGCCCACGCATTCGATGACTCCCTTCGCCGGCTCAGACTTGATTATGTGGATTTGTATCTTATGCATTGGCCACAAGCTGTTGGCGGGAATGGTCAGTCGATCTTGGTTACCGGGGCCTATGCGGGCTTTCGACTTTGCCTTGCCCACTTCATAGATTTCATGCTAACAAATGCGTGATCAATTCCAGGTGTCACTCTCCAGCCCGACGAGCATCCTAACATCATCGACACCTGGCACGAGATGGAGAAACTCCTCGATACTGGTACATATTTCATGCACTCGAGCACTCATTGTTTACGAGCTCATGCGCATTAGGTCGGGTCAAAGCCATCGGCGTCTCCAACTTCTCCATAAAGCTGCTTGAGAAACTTCTCTCACAAGCCCGTGTCGTTCCCGCTGTGAACCAGGTCGAGCTGCATCCTTGCCTTCCGCAGATGGAGCTGAAGACATACTGCGACCCACGAGGCATCGCGCTCACTGCGTATTCGCCACTGGGTACATTTCTCTCTTCTAGTGTACTTTGGGACTTCGGCGTTTACCTGTGCATCAGGCCGTCCCCTCCCGAAAGACAAGCGCGGCGACTTGCCCATGCTGATGGAAGAGCCCACCATTGCTCGCCTTGCACACAAGTACAAGGCGACCCCGGCGCAGATCCTTGTCAGCTGGGGTGTCCGCCGCGGGACACCTGTCATCCCGAAGAGCGAGGACGTCGGTCGTTTGAAGTCAAATATCAACGTACGCATGACCTTCTATTTTCTCCTCATGTTGATGTTCTGATCGTGGAATTGTAGCTATTGAGACTTGAGGATTCCGATATGCATGCCATTGACGCGATCCATCGTACGCCGGGCATGCACCGCTCCTTGTTGACTTACCATGGGCTCGATCCCGGACGCGTGTTCGGGTGGACGTACGAGCAGATGGCTGGAACATGAGAGCGGGTGGTTTTGTGATCTGAGCAATGATACTCCTCTGCGTTCTCAATATGCTTCATACCCCATCCGTTGTAATGCTAACACGCAATTGAGCTCCTGCGCTTCCATCCTCTGACAGTGATGACTTGATTTGAGTCTCCCCTATTCCACAAAGGTTCCGAAGGACAAAGTCCTAGGCACTTAATCCCCATGATTTCTCTGCAATGGATAACGCTTGACATCTGCCACCCCGCTCGTAATATGACAACCGATATACCGGCCTTGCATAACTCATAATCAAGGCATTGTAGCATCAGCAAAAATAGGTGTAGGAGTAGATTTTGACTGGACACATCCGGAATTGAACCGGACCTCTCGCATGCTAAAAGCGAGCGTGATAAACTACGCCATGCGCCCATAAGCGCCTACAGGGTCTCACTAACCCGAACGTGGGAGATTTTGCAGCTGCTGAACCGAACACAGAGGTAGGTGCGGGTTTGATCACTTGACGGAGGCCTATTCGCACTGGTCAAGGTCGGTGATGATTGTAGCTACCAGGATCGCCGACTTTGGGCACGACTGGTAAGACTGATGGGCTGGAATTTACTTCAGAGCATGCTTGGAGGATGCAAACCCAGATCGATCTTGACCGGAACCGAGGGCAGTGGGCACGGAAGTGAATCTGCACTTAATGTCAAAGTCCCTACGATCCGCACGGTTACTCATCGATGTCTCCGCTACTGACCTCACATCTGCAGCTTGAAGATGGTCACCATGATATCACCGCAATCCTTGGTAGCGGCTGATCAAGCAGCCTATCAGCTGCTTGCATACCATTGATATAGATAGCGACGACGACACCGGGGGACTTCGCGACGTTCTCTCCCGCGCCCACTACCACAGAGAACTACGCGGTAGGTCTTCACTTGCAGTCTTTCGGTGTCATATCCTAAGTGAATGTGCCACATCCAGCCCCGGAACATAAGAAGCAATCCCAATTTGAATTAACGTGATGACGATCAGCGGTGCAGATCTCCCCTGGCTCCCTCTCAACAATGGTACCAAGATCCCGCCCTTTGGCATGGGGTTCGTCTTGGTCTATATGTGTATCTCATCATCCCCATGTATTGACGCGAGCCATTGTTCTTAAGTTGCTGGATGGGAGAGGCTGGTGGCGGAAAAGTTGTTGAGGATATGGTCACCAGTGCGCTGAAAGTACGTGTTTAATCTGCTTTGACTCGACTCCATAACGACTGCTCACCGGCGGGCTGTACAACTTCAATCTAGGTCGGATACCGGCACTTTGATACGGTACGTGTCTTGAATGCGCTGCTTTCGGGTGCTTATGTCGTTGCTCCTATGTCCCTAATGGTGCAGGCAGCGGGATACGGTGTGTCTGTCCCATTCTTGTTTTGATAAACCTATCTTGACGCTTTGTTGCGTTATGGTACCAAGATAATGAAGAGCACGTCGGTGCTGCAATTCGCAAGTCTGGCATCCCGCGGGAAGACATCTATGTCACGACAAAGCTTTGGTGCGTAACACTTCTCTAGAAGCTAGGAGTTTGCCTGACATGATCTGTGATAGGTTTGATCATGGGGGTCGTGTTCGTGAACGTTTCGACGAATCCTTCGAAAAGCTTGGACTGGAATATATCGATTTGTATCTCATGCATTGGCCATTCGTCGAAAAGGATGGTGGGTTCGACTTGGTGTCTCCTATGATCTTGCGTGTTCTAATGCCAAAACAGAGAGAGTCCTTCCACCCGACGAATCCCCAACTTTGATCGACACGTACAAAGAGATGGAGAAGCTGCTCGAAACCGGTCCGTCTTCGCGTCATCACTTTGACAACCGGGAATCGCTGACATAGTTTGCATAGGAAAAGTGAAGTCGATCGGCGTTTCAAATTTCTCTACCACAACTCTCAACAGGTTGTTACCGCACTGCAAAGTCATACCAGTCACCAATCAGGTCGAAGTGCACCCCTACCTTCCCCAACATGGCTTGCAGAAATTCTGTGAGTCCCACGGGATTCTGGTGACCGCATACTCGCCCTTAGGTGCGTGCCAACTCGTCTCTTATCGATTGCATGTCATAGACCGGTCTTCGTGTCCCAGGTCAGCCGCCGTCGCCCGAGAAACAGAAAGCAGTCCCGGCGCTGTTCTCGGACGCGACGGTCACCGCGCTCTCTAAGAAGTATACTGCCACCAACGCTCAGGTCCTCATCAGTTGGTGCATCCAGCGTGGCTTGATCTGTATCTCTAAGAGCGCCAACCTCGAGCGCATGAAGAATAACTTCACGGTATGTCGGTGTGCTGGATGTATGGCCATCCATGCTGACTCTCGGGATGTAGCTCCTGAAGTTGGATGATGCGGACATGCAGATACTTAACAATCTGCACAAGGAGCCTGGCAAGCATCGCCAGCTTATCATCTATCAGAGTTCGAAGCCGCGCGAAGCGTTTGGTGCTAAGTACGAGTGGCTGGGATGGAACAGGGATGCCGAAGGCAACGTTCTGGACGATGAATGAGACCTGAAACCTGAGGGCTCAGAGGTCGTGCAGGTGACTTGTAAGTCTATGTAGGCGAAAGGCAGTGAAAAGAACTAGCGTAAGAATAGCATGTATCCAGAAAGGTCGTCAATCGACTGTACTCCCGTTAGTCATCAAGGCCGTGCAGCACAACCAACCCATGCAACAGGATGTGTCTAAGTAGACACGAGACTAATACTTACAGTAGTACAATGAGATGTAATGAAAAAATTGTTGTACGGTGAACCATGATCTCGTGGACACATCCGGAATTGAACCGGACACCTCTCGCATGCTAAGCGAGCGTGATAACCAACTACACCATGTGCCCATATATTAACACGATTTTATTAAATACTACATAGCGAATGGACTTGCGGCGCAATAGGGCGCAATGCGGGCATACATCGTCGTTACTTTACTTGTCCTCAACTTACAGTGGTGTCAAGGAAACAGAGGCAGGTGTATTCTTGATCATGGTGTCACACCAGAAATCTGCACGGTATCAAAGACACTTAACTCTAGGCCTTAGACATTGCCAATATTGCAGACAAGCCAGACACTCCGTAAGACTGGAGATGCAAGCATGCAAGCAGGCTCGCAACTGCAAGCACGGTTGTCGGAAAGATTGATGCCAACGTGATGTCATCAGAAACGAGGGTGCTGAGTTTGCGGCATAAAAAACATGCACTTCATAGATTGCAGCTTAGACGGATGGGATATTGTTCATATCGCAAACAATGAATGAAATAGGTGCCAACGGCCTAATATCGGTCTGATCAAGGGTTCAGAGACCTGATCCTGCTTTCCTAAATGTTACTGGACTCAGCTATCAAACGGCAGCGCCGCACGCATGTCGATGCTTACCTGCAGATCATGGCACGTCCGGTAGACGAAGCGCACTGATCGACATCGTATATCGAGCACAGGATGTCGCGAGGGTTTCGACGAAATACCTGGTTGCGAAGATGAGCACGCCTCTGATTCGATCAATACGACCCCCGACGGCTCTTGCAGAAGCCTGTCCACGCACGGATCAGCGCGCGCGATCGGTATGAATCGTATGATGCGCAAGCATCAAGTCCGCAGGCTGGCAGGTGCTGTAGCTGGCAATCATTTCAATACAGTTTGATTGGCGACAGTAGATGCTGTGCCCTCTTCTGCACCGCAAGCTGAGGGCAAGAGGACTAGCTGGATCCCACGACGCACATAAGAAACGTACCACCCGAAGACGGACACGAGCTCATGGGCCTCCTGACTGCCAGCGTGAGCACAGTCCGGGATTTTTTCAGGTATCCTTGCGGCAACGGTGAGTGTCTGCTGCGAAGTGTGGTGGACCGCAGTGGCTCATGGCAGGCTGAATGTGTGGCGGTGTTTGTTCATCGATGTCTACAGCCGGACAGATCCAGTTCTCTGCATATCCCAGCCCTACAAAGTCTCCATCTCCTTCCCCCTTCCCCCCAAGTCCCAGTTTGACTCCCGTCATCGACATCGCCGCGCCTGTAGAAGAGAAGAGTGCTCCCGTCATGCAGAGACACAGTTTCACTGCGCTCAATTCGACCTTCATCGTCGATTCCGAGTATCAGTTCGTGAAGGAGCTCGGCCAGGGCGCGTATGGATGTGTCGTCGCTGCGAAGCACCGCAAGACAGGCGACGGCTGCGCGATCAAGAAGATCACGAACATTAACACCAAGGTGCGTGCTTTCCCTGGCATATCCAGCCGTGATATCCATACGATCTTACGTTTGTAGAGGATCTTGACCAAGAGATGCTTGAGAGAGATCAAGTATGGTTTTCGTCGACTTCAGTCCGCGCCGTGCTCATTATGCCCTGCAGGCTGTTGCATCATTTCCGTAGACACAAGAACGTAAGTCTTCCTGGGAGTGTGTCCGAACTTGGCTAATTATGGATTATAGATCACCTGTTTGTACGATATGGATATTGTATTCGGACCGGACGGCAATTTCGACGAAGTTTACCTTTACGTTCGTGTAGATCATGAGCTCTACGTCAATTGCATGCTGAAGTTGCGTCTTGCAGGAAGAGCTGATGGAAGCAGATCTCCATGCGATCGTGGGTCCTTATCCTGCGCAGCTTATCTTTTATCTGACATTCTGCTTTCCCAGATCCGATCTGGGCAGCCGCTCTCGGACGCCCACTTCCAGTCATTCATCTACCAAACATTGTGCGGTTTGAAGTACATTCACTCCGCAAACGTGTTGCATCGCGACTTGAAGCCGGGGAATCTCCTTGTTAATGCCGACTGCGAGCTGAAGATATGTGACTTTGGTCTTGCGCGCGGCTTCAACCAAGCCCAGAAGCAAGGATTCATGACGGAGTACGTGGCTACCAGATGGTACCGCGCTCCTGAGATCATGCTGAGCTTTGCCAACTACGTATGTGTTCCTGTATAAATTATATCTGAGACTGGGATCGCTCATTAAATTTCTAGGCATCGGCTATCGATGTGTGGTCTGTTGGGTGCATTTTGGCTGAACTGCTGGCTGGCAAACCCATCTTCAAGGGTCGGGAGTGGGTTCTCATTCCCCCGCTGTGAGATAAAGTTTGACCCAGCTTCAGCTATGTTGACCAGCTCAACCAAATCTTACATTACCTCGGCACTCCCTCCGAAGATACACTTCGCAGGGTCGGCTCACCAAGGGTAAAGGTTTTCTTTCACCAGCTGAAATTTTCGTCTCACTCGAGACGGCCACAGGCGCAAGACTACATCCGGTCTTTGCCCATAAGGCCCCGCGTGCCATTCCAGCAGCTCTTTCCGAACGCAAACCCACTCGCCCTGGATCTGCTTTCGAAAATGCTGAACTTCGATCCTGCGAAGCGCATCACATGCGAGCAGGCTCTTGATCACCCCTACTTGGCCGTGTGGCATGATCCCTCCGACGAGCCCGTGTGCCCTACTGTATGCTTCTCCCTCTTATACGAAAGGAATGCTCTGACGACTTTTGTCGCAGAACTTCGACTTCGGATTCGAGGAAGAGGACACCATCGAGGGCATGAAAAAGCTGATCGTCGAGGAAGTGAACGTCTTTCGTGCCGAGGTTCGCGCACATGCCAAAGCGTCCGGCCAATCCTACCATTCCGATACGTGAGCATACTTTCCTCTTCCGTTCGAAACGCATGCTCACCAGTTACTTCGTTAGCCTGGGCGTCCCGCAGCGTGATGAGGTGATGGCGTCGCCGATCGCAGATGATACCCGGCCCGGCGCAACGTCGGGGTACTACTCCGGCCAGATACAACAGGGCGACCGCCCGCCCAGTCCGATCATGGACGACCCGAGTGCGGAGCTGGAGCGCGAGCTCGCAGGGACGCATATTGGGAGGCAGTAAGATTACGGAGCGGTGTGTTTTTAGACGTGTTTTGTTAGGTATGTGGCAGCGATCTGGGTTTGGAGAGATGCTATATGGACTTTGAATCATAGCTTGTCGTTGTTTACCCATGTGGTGGTGTAGGAGGTGCGGGGATCTGTATCAGTTTGGTTTATTTATCGGATTAGGATTGTACTTCTGGTATTCACTGAATGGTTTGTGTGGTCGTGCTATGATCTTGTTTGACGGTTGATGAGTATGAGGCTTGGCGTACTTGTGGTACATATATGTACCTGTCTCTTAGGTTCAACCCCTATTACAAGTGCCGCTAAATGTGAATCATTTGCTCTTTGCGACAAGCCAATCAAGCGGTATTACAGGTGTAAATACTAGATTAAAAGTCGATGAGCGACATATGCCAAGTGATGCCTCAGTATGGTATTTCTTGAGTTTGGGCATGGTCCCCGTATGCTGACAACGGTACCAATATAATCGGCAGTCTCTTCCGCAATTTGTCTACTCTTTTCTTCGACAAGCTTGTACTCATTGCTAAGGATCAAGTTCGGAGTCGACATCTCGTTTATGCCTACATATCCAGCAACTACCCAGCAACTACTCAAAGAGCTGATCCGGCCATAGCCGGCCATTTCGAATCCCGCGAGGTCAGCTACACAGGCACTGGGTTCCGTTCTTACCTCGCCTTTGAATGTACTCCAACCAAGCATTCAAGTCCAATATCAATATCTCGCGGAACATGACCTTCAATTTCTGCCGTATTCGTCGCCGCAGGTTGGCGAGAATTTGTGTACTTACAGTCATCGTCACGCTAGCTTATGCTTCATTGGGACTGATCCCTAGACCCACGAGGACAACTGCGTCCGTGAAGATGGCACCCAGGCGCTTCTTGGACGAAATTCATGCTATCCTGGATGATGCTCTCGAAGTTTCTCTTTCTGAAGTCGCCCTACTTTCTGAGGAGCCTTCTATTTTGACAAGCCACCTCGAGACAAAGTCATTGTCCGTAACGAGACACGAGACTAATACGACCGATGTTCTCTGCAACTTTCTACACGGAAAGACCTTGCACTTCGTAGGACCAGAGACCTCTTACCATCTCCATTTGCATGTCCTGGAGAACATAGCCGTGGAGCGCAACAAGGACCCACTCTGTTTCGGCCCCGCATTTTGCTCGTTTCATCCGCTCTGTTCTCCCTTGCCAATGCCCCCATCTCCGTCCGGCAGCTCTCGATACTCCCAGCGGCTTAGTCCCTCCGACATCATCAACTCGAATACCTCTTTACTGCGTTACATCAACTCTCATACGCTGAACACCTCGTCCTCGGCAGACGATCCACGCTTTAACCTGCCATTCGTGGACTTCCGCACGGGCGTGCGTGTCTCTGACACGCCTTGGACTAGAACGGCGTCTAAAACTGAGGCAATCGTCCTCAACCGCGGTCCGGTACCTGTGCCTGCTTGGAGCTACGGTTTAGCGCGCGATAATTTGTCCTGGACTGACGACCTCAGCGAGCTGGAGGAGAAGTACCCCGAGCCTTTGTCTCATCTGTTCGCGGAACAGAAGTTACGCTTGTCTCGACTCTCTTCGGATACGCATCTTGTAGATTCCATGCCCCAGACAATTCTCCTCGCGGCGATGCACACGACACTCAGCGTCTTCTTGCCTTCAGTCCTTGCAACTCTTAACGACCTGCGCGCTCACCGCGGGTACCTCCCCGTTCTGGAGCGACGGCCGATTGTATGGCATAGCTCCTGGTACATCGACCCTATATGCTTTAGGAACCCCACACAGCTCTCTCAGGCATCGACATCTCCGACGGACGTGCTCTCGTACTTCCTCATCCGAGCGGACGAAGCCCGTGACCCACGCAATGCATATTACAATTCACAGGGTACTTCAGCGTGTTTTTTTGCCACTGAGCAAGGCTAATCCTTTTGTTGTGTCATCCAGTTTATATTCACGACCGAGTCCTGCCGGGTCTGCTGCAACGTTACGGTATACAATATATACCTCTTTCATCGGTGGTTCCGACTTCGGATCGCTCGTCCTTGCCTGATGTTTCATGGAGCAAGGGACCGCCGGTATCTTCAGAGCAGAGAGACTGTCTTCGAATTACGTTCGATTCGCCACGCGGTCGGATGTTGGGACAGCAATTTCTTGAGGGTCTTGCGAAAGCCATTCAGTCGTGGCAGAGGATCGAGCAGTGATGCATCGGAGAAATATCGTTCACGCAGAGCGTAGTGACTCAGAGAACATGATGCAAAAGTGGAACTGTACATACATAGTTGGGGACGGACTTGATCAACAACACGACATTGAAAGCCACAATGTGCATAATACCTCCGGCGTATCAAGGCAGCGGACAACGGAAAAGTGCATCAATAACCTATTGCTCCTGGTATTTGTTCAGGATAGCAACCAACGCCGCCGCTATCTCAGTCCGACCGTCTCGCACTGAGATGCATCAGCAACGCTCCCAGGACCGCGTGAAGATATGCACGTTTTCACCGTGCCTCGTGCTCGTACCTGGAGGAGCGGGACCGTGGAAGACTGTTTATTATGTTACTGGTCTTCGACGAGGAGCTGAGGTACGGCCGAGCGTCAGGGAATTACGCAAATCAATCGCATATGACTTTGAAATGATTGATCGTAGCGTATTAAAAATGAAACCGCTCCTCTAGAGACAATGTGAAGACGTACAATCCATGAAGAAATAGAAAAGAGGCTGGACCCTTTGCTCTTCTGGTGCATGAGCCGTCGACGTGCATGAGCGTTGACAGCCTGTTCATCTTTGTCCGGTCTTGCGCCAGTCGTACCCAGCCCTCAAACTCGTCGGATAAGTGCACTAGCCTGAGGCTGCAGAACCTGGCTTTCAGGATGTCAACCTCGGGCTGAAAGTTACGTCGATCGTTATATTGAAAGATTTCTCCGAGGCTTCTCGAAAGATCAATGCTCATGGTAGTACCAGATACGAAAGCAGACCTGGGTTGGGGACAAGGCTGGTGGGGTTCCAATCACAGGTTGTGGTTGCCCTTTATATGTGATTGCTGAATGTCAGTCCAAAAAATGTAGAGTTGAGGGCCATTTGCGTATGCGTATCTAACACGATGCCGGGGAATATCGTAGATATCTAAACTGTGGACACAAGGAACATCAGTGCTTATATGCAGACTTACTTACTGCACTGGTGTCAACGCGGGCGAGTCGAAATGTCAAGAGACACGGTCGATGCAATGATACAGTAATGGCAAGAAATAAGCGATCATAAGGCCGAGTCAGCGCGACCTGATAACATACGCGTACGAGTATTGTTATCTCCTGTTATCTCCACTTATCGATTATATAATATTCGCATCATCTACAGTGGCGTGCAAAAATATCGCAGGGTCTCACGAATTTTGCGTCGCGCTCGGAGCTTTATCATTCAAACGAGATCTTATACATAATAATGGTAGATAGGACTCGTACATACAGAATATAAAAAAGATAAAGACAGACTATGGAATCCGGAGGAGTGGTGCCCGATAATGAGGTAATGGACACGATCATGTGACCGATACGTTTGACACGTCTCGCGTTCAACAGCCGAGCGACAATTTTTCACTCGCACCACATCTTCCACAGTCCACAAGCATCCT
>SFCI01000243.1:0-21487 GCA_004681135.1 Hericium alpestre | reverse complement strand
CGCNCTCCACTNTNNNNANGCNCTCNACTNTNGATATCNACNGACNTCANNNTCNNCCTCGNTTCCTCGAGACGCCGATGNACCNTTCAATAACAGNNCCTCCNCCGACGTTATTCTGCGNTCGGCTGACAANGTCGACTTCCACGTNCACAAGCTCATCCTCACACTTTCCTCGCCATTTTTCGAAAATCTGTTCGNTATCACACAGCCNNNTTCCACNNTCGATATATCCATTGCGGGGAATCCCATCGCCAATCGACCTGTAATCGATGTACTAGAAGANGCATCTACCATCGACTTCATTATGCGCTGCTGCTACCCCATNGCTAAACCACCTTTGAAGGAGCTTCCCNAAGTTCGGGCTGTATTTGATACTGCTCAGAAATACGGGATGGTTGCGGTTGTAGTGACCAGCGTTGCGCAAGATGCCCTTATCAANCTGGCAGATNAACATCCCCTTGACANCATGAGCATCTCCCTCCGCTGTGACATGTACGATGTCTTTTGTAAGGCGTTCCAGTGCGCCACAAGACTTCCCTCCTTGCTACCGATTGAATCGGAAGAATTGGACCGCTTATCTATGCTCCAATACCATCAACTTCTCCAGTATATGAAGGAAAGGCCTGACTCTGTGCAACCCCAGACCGCGTGGGGCTCGGGTTGGGGAGTCCGANTCAGGCTCGAACGAGTGCCGCCGAGTTCTGCGGAATTTAACNCGCTAAAGGAGTTGCGTTTGAAAAGGTGCGAACTTGCTTGTCTGCACTATGTTCCCAGTGCTCGTCTTTCCCTTTTCATCGTATCCTGTGTTTTATAACGAAGGCATGTACTAAGTACATTTCTGCCTATAGGGATATACGTTTTCATTCTCCTCGGCAGTCTTCTAGCAAGGCAGNTGCCCCGTTTGACGACAGAAATGCGGACGTCATTCTGCGCTCTTGCAACGGTGTCGACTTTTACGCCTATAAAGCTATCTTGTCAATCGCATCACCGTTTTTCAAGGATATGTTCAGCCTTCCACAAACCTCAGTCACGTCGGTCAACTGCGAGTCCATTTCTCAGCCGCCAATAATCGACGTTGCTGAGGATTCACGAACGCTTGACTTCGTCTTGCGTTCCATCTATCCCGTCCAGTTTCCGAATTTCAAAAGCACCGATATATATCCCGTTCTCGAGGCCGGGAGAAAATACGACATCAAAGATGCCGCCAGTGCTGCGGAGGCTGCCCTAGTTNCGCTTACGGATGAAGACGCCCTCGTGGCATTTTCCCTTGCCGTCCAATGCCAGATGGAGGATATCTGCGCCATGGCAGTGAGGCGGCTTCTGAAAGTCCAAGTCATGGACCGGAGTTTCCCGTCCACCAAGTCATTTCCTAACAGCATTTCAGCGCGCCCATTTCGTAAATTTATGCAATATCATCAGCAATGCGGTAGGGCTGCCTCGGCCGTTGCCTGCTCGCGAGAGTGGTTTACCAACTACCTAGGTGTTGTATCGACCAGCAGGCCTTGTACTGCTTGTTTTTTCGAAGATCAACAGGACAAAAGGGAGTCAGGTTGGTTTGCACACCCCCAGGTGTGGGAGTATCTGAAGAAGGCGAAAGACACCCTCCTCCTCTGCCCGCATTCTGATTCCGTTTTATCATCGCCGGAGCCGATCAACGTGTCTTGTGGCCAGTGTGGTCGATCGACATATGGTCGCGATCTTCGCCGCGCTTTGAAATCTGCAGTTGAAGCAGCGACATCAGAGGATAAGGTGGGTATTTACTATACTGGTTCCATGATACGCAGGCTGGAGCTCATACATCTTTCGCCTTGACAGATTGAAATTCCGAAGTTCTGTTGATCAGTTCTCGCCGAGTCCTATTCTTCTGTTCAGTCATATAACGTGACCACAAATCGCCAGGAAGTTCATGAAATAGCTATAGTATTATGTAAGAGCACGGACAGCCAGACAAAAGGAGAGGGGTTTGTTACATGCGAAAATATCCTTGACCGCGGTTCATTCAACGTCTGATATATCCATTACCTACTGGTTCCCATTGCATAGTACCAACATCGACGACCGAAAATGAGCTTCAAAAGAAACTGGGTCGTATCCCAACCTACACGCCCAGATTATCTACGTACGGATTCTGCTCGAGGTCATCCAGCGTGAGTGGTCTCTAATCCCCATCCCAGGTGATCTTCGCGGACTGCTGCAGAATCGTGGTAACATGTGCCCTGCACTGGCACTCGCACCGACTAAAGTCAATCTCGATGGGTATACCCGCGGTCATCCGGTTCTCCGCCAGCCTCTGCAGGTGATCCAGGGGACTCCCAACGGGTCTAATTAGGCCGCTGAACACGAGCTTCTTAAGACGGGGAAACAGGAAGAGAGGCAGCTCCCCGTTATTAGGCGTCGCGGCCTCGAGGAGCGTCCATGTCGGACGCCAGAGCTCCAATCGCTCGACTGCATTCCAGAATGAGAATATATGGTACCACACAGCACAGGGGTGGTGCTTTCCGCTCTCTACTGCAAGTACACGAACAGCATTGGCATGGAGGGGAATCTCATCGAGGAAGGCTGGAATAGTTCCGTCGAAGAACCGGATGTCTTCGCGAGAGTAACTGAAATAAAATGAGGGCTTAATGCCTATCGGTGAGCGGTTCGCCGAGTGGTTGACGGTGTAGTATAAGGATCGGCCTTCGTGGACGATGGGCCTGTGCTTCATCGCCTGCATCTGTGCGGGGGACCAGCCGACGATCATATAACCCCTTCTGCATTCCAGCACGAACATCCCATCGAATGATTCGTCGTTCTGCTGCACTGTCCGTGCGAAAGGTACCACAGCGTCGAAGAGTGGCTGCGTTGTCTCGTACATCTGCCCCACGATGGCGATCCCGACTCGCTGTAGGACAGGAAGGTCGAGATTGTTTAGAAGGTGAATGCAATGAAACGGAAGTCGAGATCGGATGGTCAGATCTTGTAAGCGACTCAGCCGGACAGGGTCATCATCCAAAAATCGGCCTGGAATATCGACGGCTCGGTCGTCTCTGGAAATGTCCCCAATTGTCCGAATGACTTGGAGAGACTGTAAATTGGGCGTCGATGCCAAGACGGCGAGAACGTTGCGCTCCCTAACATTCCTATAAATTTCCAGCGACGTCAACGACGGCAAAAGAGGGCTGTTGGGGTGTATGTGAATAGGGTCGTTCAAGGCTAAGAAATGCATTTTGGGGGTATATCTGCCAAATGTATCTTCCGGTAGCAGGTATCCTGTGTTTCCAAGGTCCTTGTTAGCTCCAGGCAGCAATACATTTCCCCAATCCCCAACGATCATGAAGGATTCCAGGTGAGGTGTAGGAACTGTAAGCCGTTGGAGCAAAGGCGGAAAGTGAGGAGGCAGGGCCCGAATGACAGCATTCCTCCACCGAAATGAGTTGGAAATAAGGAGGTCCTGGACACTTCGGTCGATGTGCGAGACGCGTATGTCAAAGTCCAAAGGCGCCTCGGCAGATCGCTGAATAAATATTGTGATCCGGTCGTCCGGCGGGCTGCCATAGATGGAGTTCCATAGAAGCGGGGTATTGATCGCAACCGCACGCCACCGACGGCAGATGAAGGTGACCGTCAACCAGCCGAGGTACCGGCGGTAGCCTCCAGATTCTGCATCGTCGACGTCTTTATGCATGATCATGATCCTGCTGAGGAGCTCATCAGGGAGCTTGAAGACGGGTGGATCATTGCGATGTCTGGTCCATCATTTAGCAATCCAGATCCAAGTAGTTAGCCATGTCAAAGTCAGAATACAACAAGAGAGATGGGACTAAGCTTACCGTTCCATGTAAACAGACAGAATGAAGCCATCAATTGGTACACGCGCGATTGGTGCTTGGGCGCTTGATCAAGCAACGTGGCGGTGTTTGCCAGTTGTTTGCTTCGAGCTGATGGACCTTCTTCGAAATTTGACGAAACCTCGTAGATTAGCTATTGCATAAGTACTGTAAGTATCTTATGTTCAAGGACATGTAATTAACCAAGAGCCAAAAAGTCGAACACTGCGTCGGGAAGGGGCGATACTATTACAACGCGCCTGAGAGAAAGGAAACCAATTCTGATACAACTGAGATTCATCAAGACATAACGGCCACAGCACCACGTAGTCGGATACAACGTATGTGTAGTATACGCAGGCATTTTTCCGTGATAGCATTAACATGGAGCCAATGAGGGATAGATGAAAGGAGAGAGAAATGCGCTCAGACCGAGAACTTCTCGTCTTTCTCGTCCGCGTCGTGCACCTATGAATCGCATTAGTACCACAACGAAAACGGACGCGCGGCAAGATCAAAAACTTACGCATAGGTTCTTCTTCTCCCCCACGACCTGTTCGAGCGTCTTCTTGCCCACGTTTCTCGGGATCTTCCAGGCGGTGAACATATGTCCCGCAGCGAACACCTCCTCGATCTCCTCAAGACTGCGACCGGATGTCTCGGGGAAACAGAAGAAGATGTGAATAAAGGCGGCGAAGTTGAACGTGCCGAAGATGAAGTAGGTCTTGTACGCGATATTACTGAGCCCGGGCGGCACAGCCCACGCGAGCGCGAAGTTGAAGAGCCAGTTCGCGGCGGTCGAGACGGAGACGGCCTTTGCACGCACGCGCATCGGGAAGATCTCAGCGGGGTATGTCCACGACACCGGACCCATCGTGATCGCGAAACTGACCACCACATAGGATCAGAAGTTATGAGGGAAGGGAATGTGGGAGGCGACGCACCTGCAGACGAAGAGATACGAGCAGACGATGATGCCTTTGGTCGCAGGTCGTGGTCGGTGATGACCCACACGCGCGAGTCATCAACCTCGCCCCAGTGGCCAAATTTGCCCTGCAGTCCGCCGACGAGCATGAGCCAGAAACCCATAAGTATGGTACCTGCAAGCAGCATGGGGCGGCGACCCCAGCGGTCGATGTAAATGATCGCAGGAACTGTTAAGCATTTAATATTTCGGAGTGAGAGAGCCAAAATGGACGTTGCGCACCGGTGAAGGCAACGTTGAGGACATATTGCACCGAGTCGGCAATGAGATTGCCGCGGCGACCCGTGAGACCCGCACCCTGGAACACATAGACGATGTAGTACCTATGCCACATCATCCGTTGATTGATAACCGATAATTCATCCGGGTAAACGCAGGCACGCACATCATAATGTTCATGCCGGAAAGCTGAGACCACATCTGGAGGGATGCGCCCATGCCAACACGGCGAACGATACCGGGCTTCAAAAGGTCAAGGTAGGACTTGGCGCCCTCAGTACGCTCGAACTGGACCTGGTCCTTGATCTCCTCGAGCTCAAGCAGGACGAGCTCATGGTTGAGATCTCCCCCACCATGCAGGTCCGCCAGGATCTGGTGCGCCTCGTCGACCCTGTACGACATCAGTCCGACAATACTCCAGCAGCAAAGGAGGGCACGTACCGCTCATGGTCGATGAGCCAACGCGGGCTTTCTGGGAAAAACAGCATGCCGATTGACAGGATAATGGCGGGAATCATCTGCAGACCCCATGGGATGCGGAAACTTGCGACGCCATCGATATAACTGCAACCAAATTCGACGAAATATTGTAGGAGAATACCCCAGGTAATGGACCACTGCTGCATGGCCACAATCCGGCCACGGATGGCTGGCTCGGTGATCTCGGACTGGTAGATAGGAACGACAGCAGAGGCGAGACCGATGGAAATTCCGGAGATGACACGCCCGGCCACGAGCATGCCACGGTTCTGCGAAACGGAAGACGTATGTGAGTACGAAGCAGTCGGGAAAGGGACGGGAACGGACCTGGGCCGCGCACTGGAGGATGGAGCCAATGACCCAGATCCATCCAGAGATGATGATGGTCTTCTTGCGGCCGACGACATCGGCGAGCCAGGTGACCAAGAGGGCTCCGGCGAAGGAGCCGGCGGGCATGGCAGCGACGATACCGCCTTGTGCATTGTTACCTGGCTGTAGTGCACATCAGAAGACATGTCAAACAAAGCGGAAGGGGTGTACGTACTCGGCCAAAGTAATTCATGTAGGCATTATTCTGAGGCGTTGGTCAGTGAGTGGGAGCAATGAGGAAAAAACGATGAGAGCCATACATTGAGCACTCCGGACATGGACGAGATGTCCAGTCCGAAGAGGCCACCACCGATACATGCAAAAGAACCGACGATGTACTGAAAAATATAATGTAAGCGCCAGTACACACAAACGAACCCGCCAGAAAATGAGGGGCCTACCGGGTTGGAAGCGATCGCAGCGCTATACTATCACCAAAAAAGTACGGGTCAGACGGGTCAGTTTGCGTGAAATAAAAGGACATACTCCTTTACCCATGGCGACTGGCTATGGGGCAGTAGACAGTACTAAGAGGCGGGGGAAAAGGCTTCAGGACCGCAAGGGCCGCATGTGCGCACGACCGCGAGCTTATATAGAGAGAAGTTGATGGAGTTGATATGTGGGATATCTGACCATGAAGTAAAGGAACGAGGGTTAATGGTGTTGGAGAAGCACCATGAGTCTCTTTCCTGCTTCCATGGGCGCGTCGTGGTCAAGTGCTAGGCACTTCTTGCATTGTGACCTACGAGCCGAACTCCCGGTGCCGCTTGTTGCTTTGGACACCTTGTATATTTCGTGTACCCACGCACCCCTGCGGTTTTCAACGCTGTACATCATCATCTGCCCCGGATCCACGCCCGCAACCCCCTGCTCGGCTTCAGTAGCCCTCCATACCCGACAGCGGTCATAAATAGATCGATTTCGCCCGTCTTATCACTCTTAACGACAAACTCACGATATGTGCATGCTGATAAGCTTGTGGGCTGCCACGCATGCATACACGGCGAATACAGCGGGATGACATGTTCAGAAATCTGTAGGGAATGTGACGACACCCATAAAATCTCACGGACTATATGAAATATGAAAGGCGCTAAAACTTACCGCAACTAAGGTCTCCGGGTCCGCAACTCATCACGCTTTTTGGATACATGCCTCCAGATGTCTCCCTTTCCCATCCTCCTGTCTGAGATCTCCAGCGCAATCTGTCAAGCTCACATCGATGGGTCGAGTGTAATGGTCACCTGCTCCGCGTGCATGTGGTGCACCCTGGCGTACTCATTGACGGCGTTCTCGCGCACCACATTCCGACTACAACACACAGGAATATCAGAGCCAGAATCGGGTACAAGATTGATCTCACTTACCTATAGTCCTTATGCAGAAACGAAGAGTTGCCCTTGCTCGCATGTCGGCACACGAGCAAAGCAGCGCCCAATTCCTTCGTCGTCCCCACGTCCGAGCCGCATCTGTCATCGGTGAGTTAAGTTACGAGATATCATGAGCCCTGCGCGGAGTGCCTGAAATGAACTCTGTTACATGATATCGAGCGCCCAGTCTCCGTGATGCCGCAGAAGTCGAATGAGACCGCCAGAACTGGAAGATCAGGCCAGATCAGGCCTCGCCGTGATTCACTGACTGAAGCGTGTACAAGGCGGCGATTGTGAACCCCGCCAAACCAGAGGGTACGCGTTCCCCAGACCTCCTGTGCTAGGGGAAATGCCCGAATATCTTGCAGATCATGAAGAATGTTAGCATCCCCCCTGCGAGCTGCACTTTAGATATCCAAGTGTGCGTTGGCCTCGTTCCAGTATATTTCATGCAGTCGTAGTGCGCTATATTCAATGTCCGCCTGGCTATTGTACTCGTGCGCTGTGCGGTGATCTTGCTCAGAGTTATCATGCAGATGTATAATTGCTCACCTGCCAAGGACACGACGTCAACTCTTGACCGCTGAGCTTGCATGCCCAGCAGCATTTCCCGGTGCATTGATGTGATGTGTCTTTCCCCCGTCTAGTCGTGAGTATGTAGATTCGTGCTCAGACATGACTGGGTGGTCACCATCGACGGCGAGCACAGGCAGTATTCGCGCCGACGCTGCCACTTTCGAATATTATGGTCTTGGCAATATCAAAATAATGGTATTTTAAAATGGCGTTGAGCGCTAATATACAACCTGGTGGTGTAGTCGGTTATCACGACTGTCTTACATGTATGTAAAACTAAGACTACGTACACAGTCGGTCCTCGGTTCGAATCCGAGTCAGGTCATTTTGTTCGTGCACAATTGCAGAGGTTTTGAAGTCAAACAGTTCACATTATTTGACAAACTTGTTTCGAACCTATTGTTTCTCTTTTTTCTTCAGAGGTTCGACTGACAGAAACCTATTTGAGGGGACGCCATCACGTGTATTTCACCTGATGTCCACCTGCTTGCGACGTGCCACACTCAGCTTATTGCTGCAAAAACTTAAGTCGAACACAGTGAGACGGAAAAGTTTTTTGCAAGGGCTAGCTAAGGCAAAATAGAGTGAGGCAACAGTGCAGCCCGGCCTTAGCCATGGCTAGCCCTTGCAAAATAGAGTGAGGCAACAGTGCAGCCCAGCCTTAGCCATAGCCGGCAGGCAGAGAAAAGGACGAGACGCGCTGGGAGAGAGTTCCCACACTCCTTCAGTCCTCCTCCTCCCTCGTGCCCTCAGTGCACGACACAACTTTTTCACCCACCCACCATCCCCTTTGCTTTTAGCAAAACAATAGTGCTTATGTGCAGGGGGGGCCTCGGTGCCTAAAACCTGGAGAAAGGTTGAGCAGCATTTGCCGGACCCTCCTTGCTTCGCAAGCAGCTCGAGTTCTTGGGACTGCAGCAGGATGCGCCTTCGGCACACGATTGTTGACACATGACATGCTGATCACGGGGTCATGTGCCCTCATCATGTGCCCCCTCCTGCATCCCAAAAACTCCACCCCCCCACCTCACAAAGTAGCAATCAGCATTGAGTCCACTCAGGAGCAATCTGATTTTATTCTCCAAAGCAGGAATCTCTCTCTGCCTTGCAAGTGAAGTACTTTTGCTATTTAGCTAGCCCGGTGAGCTGTCAATTCTTCCTTTGTTTTACACATCTCACATCCATCCAGCCAAGGTCTACTTTGTTTTGAGTAGGAAGTCCTACAAGGCCTATGCTTTAAGGCTTTTTTTACCTCAGACACGAGGCAAAATACAGGCAGGAGTTACAAGCATACAAGAACCTCCGGTCTGTTGTGGGTACTGTCAAAATTGTGTGCTCTGGGGTCGATTCCAGCAGTGGCCAGAGCTACATACTCATGGATCCTATGGGTATCAGTATGCACAAAGTAGCTGATCATATGTCCAAGGATCGTAGCCTGGGGTGACCAGCGATTAGGGAAATGTTTAAGGCCATTGTGCCGGGGCTGGTATGTTCTTCCCTATAGTTTGCAACATACGCTAGGATACATGCTACTCTAGATCATGGTACTCAAAGACGTTCATGAACACGGTATCCTGCACTGAGACGTTAAACCTTTGAACATCCTCATTGTCCCACAAGATGAGTCTTCTGCCGACGTGTTTCTCATTGACCTAGGTGATGCTACACACATCAATGGAGACGAAGGGCAGATCATCGAGGATAGGGAGCACTGTGGGACTCCTGTATTTTGCAGCATCCATGCACACTATACAAACAGTTTGATCTCATCTCATTTGGTTCTCAATTCTTGTGCATTGGCTCATGAATCATTGCAATGTAGATTTGTCTTATAGAGATGACATCGAGTCTCTCACATATGTGCTCATATCTCTGTTGTGGTGGCCAAAGCCTCTTCCATGGGACATCTGGTGCTGGGAAGTTAGAGACCTCCTATTCATCTCAAATGACATCATCAATGATCACATGGCCAAAAAGAAATGTACTGCTGATTTATTCAAGCTCTGCAAAGGCCATTTAGCAATCCTTGAGCTGCTCAAGCATGCCCATGCTCTGGGCCGGGATGACAAGCCAGCTTACCAGTATTTCACAGATTTTTTCTCTAATTATGAATACATGCCACCCTCTAGAAAAACCTGTCCAGTCAAGAGGATGGAACCTATGGGTGGAACATCCTAGATAGTGAGTCAGGAAGAGAGCAACATTGTTACTGCAGATCCAGGCATGTATGCTAGCTGTTATGATCGCTCTCAGTTACGTCTGTTATACACTTTATTTTAGACTAACTCTTTTCCTTTCTTCTACGATGACCCCCTCTCCTCACTTACCCATAGATACCACTTACTGTCATTGTTTCCTCTATCATGATCTGCACCATCCAATAATACCTTTCTGTGACTCAGTACCTTCTGTCTGACAGTCCATTCCACCTGGACCATTGGACATCTACCTCACCATATGTTTTTATGACTTGGCACCTCTTGTCTGATGGTCCCACTCCACCTGACCATCAGACATCTGCCATATGATACATCCCAACTGATGGTCCTGACTCTCTACTATATTTGTGACTGTTAAAAGTAACAAGAATTGCCAGCTTGGAGTGACAGTCACACACTCTTTGTCTGTGCCCTGCTTGCTTATATGTACACATTGAATAGTCAAAATATTTGTACATACTCCTTCATCAGGAAAAATGGTTCCTTGGGTGATAGCCGAGGTAGCACTACCGAAGCCACACCTTGGATATGGTAGCCAAGCCTTGGCTACCAATAGATCACCAGTTTGATATCTGTTGATCCAGACATATTACAAACCCAGAATTATGGCTACAGTAGTTCTGGTAGCACATGTAGATCACGACATAAAAATACTGATTTTTGACCATCCTGCATCCTTATAAGCACACTCCAAAGCAATAGTCATGTTAAGAACCGTATGTTTCATTTCTTAACTTGACATCACTCCCTTCGACATCCACACCATGGTCGATGTCCCGTTGCTTTATTCCTTCTNTTNTATTCCTCTAATATCTGCTGCAGCCCTTGTGAATTGTTTTGTGGCTTTATTATAAAGTACTTCTCAAAATATTCACGGCAGTCCTTGACAAGTCTTAGACCACATATTCAAAATTACTTCATCAAATATTCTAGGTTTTTATGGGTCTTTGCCCACAGTGTCTTGCTTCCGATCCTGTTGCAGATCGGTGAGCCAGTTCGACCATTGTCTATCTAGCTTCAAATGAAAACAGGGTATCGAGGCACGGCATTGTGACTACGTTGAAATTCATTATTCCCGGACGGGCATAACGAGGAGAAGGTGGCAACAATGGCTGTTGACGTTGTTAGCGTAAATTTGTGTTTTAAAAAATAACAATAGCTGCCCTTGTTCTAGATTGTTGTGCAAACTTCGGACGCCGTAATAGTGGCGTGTCTACGCCAACTTTCATTCATTCTGTCTTAGTCAACGTCTCGATATCTTCTGTTTAAATTTACTGTTGGTTCAAACGAGTCGTTCTACACACAGTGGCCACTGTAGTCAGTGAGGGAACAATAGGCTGTTATTGTTCGCTCTATCAGAGAAGGGGTCGTTCGGTATCAGAGATGGTGCCACGTAGGCTGAATCGAGCCCTGGCTGTCACGGTGCCTTGATGAGAGTACGTCGTATACGGACGGCGAGGGGCGTCATGTCTTTCAGGCGTATCACCGCGCCTACGGTGCGCTATAAAGGCGTCGAGATGGAAGGCACATTCGACATCAACAACCAACCCCTCATCGAGCAAGCCACTTTGGTCATCTGCATACATCAATCATCAATACTATCATGTCTAACTCGCCTGCGATGACCGACCGCACAATAATTCAAGCCTTGACAGAGATATCGGTGCGTTCTTGGCAACTCTTGAAACATATTGATTTGATCTGATTCAGAAAAAAACCGCGAACAGAACATCGAGGCCGCATCACCGAAGGTGGTTCTGAATCAGCAAGTGCAAGGTTCATTCCATATTGCTTGGGACAACCCGAATGTCGAGGCCGCCTTTTTGGCTGCAGTATGTCAGATTTTCAGCAGGTACTCCGAAAACTATGTTCCCAAGGGTGAAGAACGACAAGACAGCATGATGGTGCTGCTGCAGCAATATCCCTTGGCAGCTGATGGCAGTGAATACAAGGACATCCTCCCAACCACACAAATTCCCGATTTCAGTCAATTCCTTATTACCGGTTTAATCCGCCAAGCGGAAGACATACATTACAACCGTCCCCGCCCTCATGTGCCCTACATTGTAGAGGTAAAGCCGTTAACGGGGGAACGGTGGTATTTCGAGAACATGAAAGACTTTGAAAAGGATGTGCACTTGCCAGCGACACAAGCTGTTCACCAAGTCAATAAACAAGCACAGCATGCGGTTTCCTTTGGTTCCCCGATGGACAAATTGTATGCGTTCCTCGTTGTGGGGGTATATTTCTCCTTGCTTGAGTACGACACAAAGCGCAGCACTGCCGAAGACTTCATCCGGATGGATGAACATGAAATACGACCGACCATAAAGTATTGGAACGAAAGGATGTTCGAGGGAGAAATAGACCGATACGGCTGCATGATACAACCGGACCGCCTTCATCCCCGTTTCCGCAAAGCGTTGCACATGGCTATGTCCGAATCCCGGGAACAAGGTTTACTTGATCAATTTCATACCCTGGAATCAATCTATGATAATCCGTCTGCGGGTTTTGAGCCGACAGCGGGGCGAGTCGTAAGCCAATGTTTTCAGCCCAGTTGCATCCACAGATTGACCCATCGTATTGTATAGGCAATTGGGACGAGAGATGTTTACGATAGATTGGAAGAAATGGGCTCTGACAATCAAGAACAACACGACATCGCCACGGGCAAATGCGACTCTCCAACTCCACTTGGTCCTTCACCCAGTCCGTGGCAGCCAGCATCTCGGGTACCTCCAGCCTTTGCTAGGCCACCAGTAACCCCGACCCCGACCCCGATGACGACCCGTCAGAAAGCGATTGCCGCTGCAGCTACAATGGCTCAAATATCAGAGCAAACNTCTGCCGCAAGCACTCAGACTACGACGGGACCTTCGCAGATGGCCGCAGAAGGTTCTCGGGCAGCCATTGGGGGTGCTCAGGCAACCACTGAGGGTGCTCAGGCAACCGCTGCAGGCTCCGAGGCAACCGGTGCAGGCTCCGACGCGGCCGCTGGGGTCTCTCAGTTGACCATTGGGGATTCTCCCGCGACGCCACGCGACTCCCAAGCAGGTGATACAAGTCAGAGAGGACGTGGTCGCAATTGGCCGTCAGATGACGAGCCTCGTGGGACGCGGTCGGGCAAGGCTGTTGCACTGCATAAGAAGGGGGGACCTGAGGGCACTGAACCGCAAGGCTCTTGATTTTGAACCGTCGTACTCAGCGGAGATGCAATCCGTTTGGTCGATGCTTGAATGTAGTTTACAACAGGGGAGGTCGAGGAAAGCATATATGTACATTTTCCCAAAGTGAATAAATTGGTTTGACAGAGCAACGAGGTATCGCAAATCCGACCTGCGAGGCTGAATCCTCTTCAACCTTGCTTCAGGAGGATGACAGAGAAGTTCTGATACGTCCCCGACAATCGTATGGGTATCTTTCACTAATATTATTCTCGACACCAAAAAGACCAGCTCTTGACACACCTAACACATGGATTGACACGTCGAAGAAAAGTTCTAGAGATTAAGCCCAAATTCAGGCGACCTGGTATCATTGATCTGGCACGAGAAAGCGCACCTAGACGCCCTCAAAATCGTACGCCGCGCGCCCGTCGCCGAAGCCAGACCCCGCCGAGCCCATATTGCGCAGCAGCGGATCGAGCGACGCAAGCTCGTCCTTGATCCCGTTGCGCGCGAACGCGTCGAGATCCTTCAGCAGCAGCGAGATGATTTTCTGCCGCCCCCATCAACATCCACAGTCGACATGGAGAAGCGGAGGAGAGGGGCGCACCTTGAACTTGCCGTCGATCAGGCTCGGCGCCATGATGATGGTCCGCGCTTGCGCTCGCGCGGGCAGAGCGCATGGACTGCGCACGCGAGATGCTGCTCTGTGCGGCTTGGGGAGGCGCACGTGAGCTGGTCCGGCTGGACACGGTGCCGGTGTTGTAGGCGTGTGGGGGCTGGGTAGAGCCTGGACGGGAGTGGGTCGGCGTAGGGAGCGGCGAGGATAAACGAGCGCGTTTTCGGTGGTACGATGAGGGCGCGTGTGCGGTTGTGCGTTGGGATTCTGGACAGAGATCGGACACGCGTCAGCCGCATGGTCCACAAAATTATGACATAGACCGTTAGTCTGCGGATAAACGGGCATGACTTACCTCGGGAGTCTGAAGGAAGTGCGAAGGACGTTGACTTCTGGATAGACTTCAGCTCCGGCGGCGTCAGATCCAATTCTTCAACTTTGCGTTTCCCTTTCGAGCTGTCAGAGCGAATGGGTGTTTGGAATGCAGAAGGATCGCTGAGAGATCGGGAGAGGCGTGTCGGCGTCATCTCGGCAGATGTAGGGGCTGTGACAGAGACGAAGGGTATGGTCAAAGGCGAGCTCGCATCTGCATGTTTTGATGACGACGCGATGGGCTCATTCGCCCTTTGGCTCTGGCTGAACGACGAGCCGCCATTCGCAGGTCGCGTTTTCAAAGAACTGCGCAGCGTCTTCTTCTCAGTCACGCTCCCAGAACCCTTCCCTGCATTCCTGCTCTGATCCTGCATGCTCCTCGGACGCTTCCTGTCCTCCGTACCCCACGAGATAAACGAATGGTCGCCGGCTACACCGGATGTATTGGGAAGGCCGTCAGACCTGGACTTCTCGGCCGATGCACCTGATTCCTCGATAGATAAGTTGCGAGGACTTCCGGACAGCCCGAAGGACGCAAAGAGGGAGGGGGAGAGGGGCGGGATGGTGGGGATGGTTGATGGAAAAGATGGCGAAGACGAGGCAGAGCCTGCCGACTTAGGCACCGTGGGTCCACGTGCTCCCTTGTTCTGCGCCGATCCCGGCCGGCTACCTGCGCCGGAGGTTCCCGAACGGGAAATCACCCCGAACTCGCCGGCGATGCTGCTTTCGAGCGAAAGCCGAATCATTTCTTCAGAAACCCGCGCAGCCCAGTCCGACTCGCGCTCGGCGGGGACATTGCTACCAGTGACGCCAGCAGCCGCTTGGCGCGAAAAGAGATCGGCGCTCACGCGACGGCCCTGCATTTTAGGGGCGCGCGAGGCCTTGCTACCAGATGGTGAGGACTTGCTGCCGGCCCGTGAAGACTTGCTACCGGACGGTGATGAGCGGCTGAGATGCTTCTGGCGCGCGGAATGGAAGATGCTCTGCGCACGGGGCATGCTGCGCGACGGGCGAACCGCATGCCCAAATGTCTCTGCGCCAGTAGATTCGACGTTGCTTCGCGTGCGAACGCGCGATTCGTGCCCCGTCCGCGGGGGATACGTCTTGCTTGGTGGGAACAGCGCGGGGTCCAGGCGCCCTTCGGCGTCGCAGTCCAAGATAACGGGCGCGCCTCCGAGAGAATGGGAGCGTGGTAGGAGAGCGGCAGCGAGCTCTGGATGATCGAGCGGCGGGAGCGGTGGGGGTGGAGACGTGTCAGGACGGCCGCGCCCGTGAGGAGACGGATTTCCGAATGTATGGGGTGAGTCGAAGCCGAGCTGACGAGCAATGGGTGTAGACATGCGTGCAAAGCGAGACGAAAGCGATTGAGACTGCGATGAGGAGGTGTTATTAGAGTGAGGCGTAGTGCTAGCGGGGGACTGGGTATCGGATTTGGTGGGTATGTCTATGTTTTCCTTGTTCGTGATGTCTATATGCCGATCGGATGATTTGCGGCTGGGGGTCTTGGATGGCGTGGCGCCGCTCGACGGCTGGGATGAGCGGTTGTGCGTTGTGGAGGAGCGCATGCTGCCTGCTCTGTCCTTGCCTCGGGCACGATTGAGCCATGCCGAGGGCTGCTCGCCAAACTCGGTCAGACCTGGAGAGACAGGCTTCTTTGCACGACCAAAGGTGGACCATTCGCCTGGGGTCGCGATCGAGGATATGCGCGACAAGAAACGGCCCGTTGAGGATTGACCAGATGACGGCGTCATGGAGCGCGATGGCTCCTCCTGGTGGGCAGAAGCTGCTGGAGCAGCAGGGACACTGGTTCGACGAGGCCTCAATGGGGTCGCGACGTAGTTGTCAACAGAATGTCTCCGGGTTTGCCGTTCATCGACAGGTGACGGTTGGGACGCATATTCTTCCAGGAGGGAATTCACTCCCGGGTATATCTTTTGTTGTATCGGGAATGCTCGTACTTTATTCGTAGGATCATTTATCGGAAATTCATGAGGTGGGATCGTTAGGTTCGTTGGAGTGATCGGCCCAGGCGATGACTGAGAGGAATCAGTGGTAGTCTGGCTAACAGCCCGGGTTCGGAAACGTGACAGAATCGACTGCATTATGGTGCCTAGGACCTGCAAATTAGCACATAATTCTCAGCAATCTATTGAAAAACATAAAGAAAGCAGCAAGATAGCGCCATGAACGAGCAATGATTGGTACAACATACCGGTGCTCGTTAACACATGCACTCCTTCCGTCCTTCCTGGTTCAGTTGTCGCGCCCTCGTCAGGACTCGAGACAATGCCCTGTAGTCACGTCGGATTTTCTTGACTGCAAATCAAACACACTGACCAAGGCGTCCAGTGAAGGGATCGTAGCTGATATCGTGAGGGGAAGACGAGAAAGTCTTCGAAACCAACCGCAAACCGGGAGGAAACCCGTTCGGGTAAGTATATGCGCTTGATGCCGTGCCGACCGGCCCGTCGCCGTCTGATTGTGAATATGTTGCGTTCACGCTAAATGACAATTCTTTCACGTCGGCTAGATTATAGGCTGTGTGCTGTCTCTCTCTCACTGCAATGCCTGTGGGGACTAACGGTTCCCTTACAAACCTTTCGGACCATATTTTCGTGCAGTGGCAAGATGGAGTCATGAGGGCGTACATGGACCACGCTTTTCTCAGGCTACGCTCACATGTAAGTACAGTAGTTCGCAACGTCGCATGCGCCCGTAACCTGTTGCCATGACGGGCTACCACCGTGTCGGAGGATGTCTACATAATCTGGCGGGGAGCGACTGCCTTCGTTACCGAGGAGAGCAACGCAGACTACTATTGTCGGGCCGCAGGTGGAGGCGTAGCTTTCATTTCTAGAACGGCTCATTTGAACGTGACTGAAGATTTTCCTTTACATATGCTTCTTTGTCTTGCTCATGCCTTTCTTTGTTGGATCTATGATGTTTGGTACAGTTTGGAGTTTAATTAACGTCGGTATGGCGAACTCGAACTCTTGAGCTGTGTCTTCATATGTATGTACTGGGTACCCATTGTAGGATTCCGACCTACTAACTTGAACGCGAAGTGGGCCATATTTAATATATTGGTCTTGAATGTCATCGCTTTCACGAATGACCCAGACAACTTATGGCCTTTAAACGCCATTTGAATGCTCCCCCTTGTGTCATTAGAAATGTTATGAAATCCTTGCATAGCAGCTGTAGTATTTATGAAAGGTTCTGTCACTGTGACCGGCGCTAATTAGTGCGCTTATACAGTACACCCTCGAATCAACACGGCTGCATAATCACGTTCTTTCCAACTCTCACTGTGCCACTCACACCAGGCGACATGCGTGGACTGCTTGTGACGACCATTTTGTTGGTCGCAAGCGTCTCGTACGCTTTTGAACGTCGACATGCAGAGCCTTACGAGCTTATAGTCCATCGCCATGCTAACTCACGATCTTGTTTCAGGATCACGCCAGGTCGAGCGCATCGATATCGACGCTTGGGATCAAACCGCGACACTTACATCGCGGAGTCGAGTACAGAACCATCCCATGATGGCAAACAAATGGTAGAGAGGCTACGGCTCTACTCATACAATGAACACTTGCTACGGGAGAAGTTCAGCACTCTCTGCGACGATGCCGAGCTCCATAAAGATGCTTTCCGAGGTCCAATCAAGGCAATTCCGGATCCTTCTTTTCGTGCACCAAACCCGGTTTTAGCAGCCCCGCATACGCAACAAATGTGGCTTCCTGTTCCCGACGGACCTGAAATGAAGCCAACCAATATCCCCGAGTATGATTGCGCGAATATTACCAAGTTTGTTCCGAGTCGATCATCCGTGAATTGCATAGACGTCTCTATCTCGCCGCAAGAGAGTCTACCGTTCATCATGCAGAACATTGCCGGGTCAGAGGACTCGTCCAACCGTATCGATCTCACCTTTTTCGCCGATGGCTGTACGTATCCTATTCTTATTGTGTGGTCCTCGGAGACTTTCTTATTCGTCTATCGAAGACCTCCATTCGGAACATGCCAAATTCATCAAGGACGTCACACGCTTGGTCGAAGAGATATCCGGCAACCAGACCTTCCACACTGTCGCCCCCCTGCTCAATTTCTGGGCTGCATTCGTGCCAAGCAAGGAGGTGAATACCTTTGCGTCACTAGACTGCAGAGGATTTCTCATCGCCTGTATGGCAGAGCGGCGTCGGAACAGGCGGGAAGCCCAAGGAGTAAGCCGGATTCACATTCATGTCCGCCTAACTACGTGGATCTAACATTTCTAAAAGCACTCCGTTCGGTCTTTATCGTGATGGGACTGAGTTGAGAGGATTGTACTATGCAAGGCCTGAAGCCGCTCGGAATGCATGTCAAACACTTCAAGATCGTTTCGGCCGCTGTGATTACCCCATTCTCATCGGTAGTGTTACTTCTCATCAGAACCATACCACCGTCCTCACGCATTCGTGTTACAGGAAACGACCCGTACTACGGAGGTACGTCTTTACCCATATTTGGATCTGATCCGTGTGCTACCATTCGCGAATTCAGGTTTGGGCGGCGAGTTCGTGTAAGTGTTCCTCTGATACGCCACGCGAGAACTGAAGGAATCAAGCGGCTAATTGTCACCAACAGAACCATCACGCCGTCAGAAGTCAACGGTGCTCTCGTTCTCAGGTCCGTGAGCCTGGCCTGGTGCATACCCATGTTTGACTGTTGCGTAGGCACGAGCTCGGCCACTCCGTCATCGAGGTGGGCGAGGAGTACGATGGCGGCTTCGCATATTTTGGTCCCAATTCCGCTAGCGATGCCAGCGGCCCAGTGCCTTGGGCGCACTGGCTCGCCGATACTCACGCCGCGGCATCGCCAGAATCATCTCTGGACCTCCCTCGCGTGGAGCGCTCGGTCATGCCTATGCAGGCCTATCCCTGGACACTGCTCAACATCACCACCCCATGGTCCGTGCCTTTCAATTCTTCTGGAACGTACAGCAGGCACCTCGTCCGCTTCTCGCTGTCCGGCCTGCCCGAGGAAAGTGATCTCCAGGTCCTCTTCGACGGCGAAGACCTCGGGTGGACGCCCAAACCTGGTCTAGGCCTGGACCGATGGCATTACGACATCTACAGAGACGGCGCATTGAGCGGCGGCGAGCATACGATCCAATTCGTGCTCAAGGAGGGCAGGCGCGAGGGCGTCGCGCAGCTGTGCAGCGTCGAGGTCCTGGAGTTCGGCAGCGCAGAAGAGTACGCGTCCCTGCCCTGCCGACTGCCCAGCATGCTGACGATCCGATGCGGCCAGGTTCAACGCCGCACCGGGCTTCTACGGCGTCTTCCCTACGTATGCCTTCCACGATCGCAGACGCCTGGCACTGACGTCGCTGCGCAGGTTCTCAGAGACGAACGCGACGTCGTACCGCCCCACGAACGAGGACTGCCTCATGCGCCTCACGACGACGCCGCACTTCTGCAGGGCCTGCGTCGAGGGCCTCTGGCTCTCCCTCCTCGGGCGCGTAGACCCCATCGACGACCTCACGGCGACGTGCGTGCAGGACGCCGCCTCTAAAACGTGGAAGCACGCCGTGAATGCGACGCTCCTCCCGCTGGGGCAGTTCCGCGCGGAGGCGCCGCTCGTGAAGGAGAGCTACACGATCTCGTGGAAGAAGGACGGGCGCGCGCTGGAGGACTTCGCTAACAAGACGGTGGTGCTTGTGGACGATGGAGATGATGCGCTGGGTGTGTACGAGGTAGGGGTCGAGTTTGTGACGGAAGAGGTGAGGTCGGATCCCGATGGCCTGCTGAAGACGGGTGCGAAAGTCCATATCACGGAGAAGTGTAATCAGTGATATCGCACATGTTCTGTCGTACCTGTCCCTTGTTTTGTATGTATGTACGTTGTACAGGGATATCGCACGGTCTGGCGAGCGGATCGGCATGCTGAATGTACTATACCAGGGTTGTACCCGGGCGTGGATTATTGCCCTGCCTTGTCTTGCCTACCATTTTTGAGGTAGTTGCTCTAATTCCATTCGACTCAAAGCACATGCGAATTTGGAATGCTGGCGCCGCGTTCATACTCTGATCGACAGGCACAACCTGCACAGAACAAGAGAGCGAGAAACAGCTAATAAGAATTAATTCGACCAACTTAAAGCTGGATTTCGTATGTGTATAGTGGGGCTAATAGGGTAATGCGTTATGCGTCGGGAATCGGGTGGGCGAACGTCTGAGAATGCAAACACAGTGAGTAGAAGGCGAAGCGCAGAACACCAATGTGAAGCGTGAAAGAGGGGCGAATGGGCGCTACCGAACAGCAGAGCAACGATAGCTGCCGGCTGGAGGTCGGAAGGGCGCGAATAAGGGTGGATATGAATGGGAAGGTGGCGGGTATGAGGGTCCACGGGGAATAGCGGGATAGGGATGGGAAATGAGCGACGGAGCCTAGCGAGACGAAGACGTGATAGTACACTGAAAACTGAACGAAGCAAAATCCAGGAGAACGGAGGCGCAGCGCGAAAGAAAAAGACACATGAGAACAACCATCAACGGACTGAAAACCCCATAGAGATCACATAACGATGCATTTACAGCACCCCGCACTCGTCTCCTCTTCTTGTTGCTGGGCGAGCTTGAGCTCCATCGACGTCTGCGTATCACTCGGTATCATACCGCCCCCGCTGCTCGTGGTCTCGGACGTCTGCATATAATGTGAAAATGGCGCAGGAGAAGCAGGAGCTGGTGGCCGTATCCGCATGGCGTCCTGTGCATCGAGGGGTTGTGGCTGACGCTGTGTTGACGGTCGCGTGTTTTCTTGCTCTGCCTCGCTGATGGTATCTGGTCGCCCGAATTCATCCATAGGAATTGATTCGGGGTGGTGGCCAGGCCTGTACTTCGAATAATCATACCCAAAAAGTCCCGGGAGCCTATTGATAAAACGTTAGTTGCAAACGTAGTCATTTATAACCCAAAGCCTACCGGAGCAATGGATTCTCGTTTCTTCCTGGGCTTTGGACTGCCATCAGCTTTGGTATAGTATTCATCCAATCCCTTCTTCCGTGCAACAACCGGCAGAACAACCTGAAAAGACATTGAAACTATCAGACCACCAACGAACGCAAGCAGTACTCACATCGTCCCAGTTACCACCTGGAGGAACAGGCTGCGTCCATGTTGGTATAGCATTCGCCATATCCCCATCCCCTGGATCCGGATACTCCGCAATCGACCTCCTGTTCTCATCCTCCCGCCGCCGCTTCGGATGGGTCGCAGGCGCGTCCGCGCCTTGGCCTTTTTCGCCGAAGCCGTTGTCTCA
>SFCI01000242.1:0-21383 GCA_004681135.1 Hericium alpestre | reverse complement strand
AGANNANNNANNACATNNCNNNTNCNNGTCCAGGCAACCGTTTCAATGGCTTCCACCCTTCAACATTCACCTCATCTGAGCCCCACACCTTTCCCTTCGCCGTACTGGACCAGATAAATCNATGAAGGTGCCCCAAATCATGGCGAGAAATACGCACGGGTCAAGGTCCCAAATCATNACNATCTCGTCGTCACTTCCACTNGCAAGCCACCTGCCCGAATGTGCCCACCGCACACACAAGACAGGACCCGTATGCATCTGCAGCGTACATAGCGACTTTGGAGGTTTTCCAGAGATCTCCGACGCCTCGTTTAANATNGGCTTGGTGCTCCATATGCGAACTTTAGCGTCGAGGCCGCCAGTGGCAATTCGGGAGCCGTCCGGATGCACATGCACGGAGAATATGGAAAGGCGTTTCGGAGATTCGGTTTTGCTGGATGGATCTGCGGGATGCAAGTTCANACAGCCAATATATAGGATGCATATGCACCCACCTCTATGCATGACCCATGCGGGCTTTGTGAACTTCATAGCGGGCACCTTGTGCGGCTATACCCTCGCCCGGCGATAAGTAGACTGTTTGCTGGTCAAAATGGCTTCAAATATNGGAAACAGTTCGTNTGCGGGTCGCTGATATCGAGAGTAATACTGCACAGTGTACAATCGCGTCTGTTGTTGTAGGATGAAGTGTAAGGTCGCGCTGCTTGCCACAGGCTGAGACAGACGCCCAACCTTATTGATCCTTGTTTGGCTATCATCGAAATTCAACCAAAAGACAGAAATCTAGGTGGACTCGGTAATCGGACTCACATGAACCAGCCTGAGAGTGNATTTTCGGTAACCATTTCNTAAATTCTTAGCAAACAACTGGACTCCTAGTATGTACGGAGACAACTCCTGNATGTAAGTACGCGCTGGCNTCATGTGACGAACATTGAAGATCACGTGAAGTCCTGATNTCCGTCTGTCTCGTNNGGCCATCTGTTGACTTGCACCGCTCAACTTCACCGTCTCAGACGCACGCNCCCGCTACTATACTACTTACTCCCGCCAGCTCCCGCCTCCGGACCTGTGTCGTGGTCATCGTGGATGAATAACAAGGAACCAGTAGAAATCTTTCTCAAAATGACCTGGTGTTCGGAAGGCACTCTACATAATTGCCGAAACTAATCGCCGAGACGCGTTGTGTCTCCATCGTAATACGGCGTCGTCATGAGGAGTCTTGGTCCCGCCTCCGCCTTGCCTGGACAAGCTTGTCCCGCCAGCTTATTGATGTTGTAAGCCGACTTCCAGCCCAGATCTGGTTTCAGGGATTTGCTTGCGCCTCTGACGTATATAAGGTCGCGATCCGCACGAAGTTATCTTCTACCTTTTCCTTTTCACCATCTACTGTACCACAACCACATTTTGTTACATAGTATGGGCGATACAATCATTCGCGAGGTGCGTGAAATTTTCTAGGTCTCTTTGCCTCACAGTCTGATCTTGTCTCGCTTTTAGGTGACGAAGGGCGTGTGGACGTTTTCGCGGTATGACCTCACTGGTCCTTGGAGAGAACGTCATCATCCTGACATCGAATTGTTCGTAGGCCTTTTACGCGTTTGGGACTATTACGCATTGGCGGTCGGTCGACCGCAATCAAGCTACAGAACGGCGATGTCTGGGTGCTCGCGTCGACGCCTCTCTGCCAGGCCACGAAAGACACGTTGGCTAAGCTCGGGCCGGTGAAGTACCTTATCGGAGCGGACTCCGTTCACCATCTGTTCCTTGGTGAGCACGCGCAATGTTTCCCATGACGAATCGGTGCTTACTCGAAATTGTCCGTAGGGGAGTATCACAAGGAGTATCCGGAAGCCCAGCTCATTGCTGTCGAAGAGGCAGTTAATAAGCGCAAGGCGGACGGGTTGAAGTTTGCCGGATGTCAGTGCATGCGTATCGTTCGCCCCTTAACATTCTTTCTGACATTTTATGTGCAGATTGGGGAGACAACAACCTGAATCCGAAGTTTGGCTTCGAGAGCGAGGTATGTAGCAGTGCGATTTACTTGACTGTGATGCGACTGACGTCATTCGCCGTCGTCCAGATCGAGCATTGGTACGTTGCTGGATTTACCATTCTCGGCGGAATCGCTAATCCCCGGTGCAGTTATTTCTCTGGGTTCAGGAATAAGGATGTCGCTTTCTGGCACAAGGATTCCAAGTCCCTCATCGAAGCGGATCTGCTCTTTAACCTACCACCGACAGAACAGGTATTTCAATACTCTTTCATCATAAAGTAACGCTAAATGTCTCTCCCTAAAGTACTCAAAGTCTTGGTTCTCTGGAGGACTGCCGTTTGTGAAACTCACGCCTTATTCATGGGCGCAACAGAGTATGATGAAGAACCTCTCCGTCAACGATGAGTAAGTTTTGCTTTCAAACATATCGTGCGCACCATTAAATTGCCCTAGGGCAATGAAGCGGGATGTGAAAACCGTTGCAAGCTGGGACTTCGAGAGGATCATTCCATGCCATGGGGTAAGTTCACATGTCGCTCCGGTCAAATATATTCGCTCATTAGTTGGTTACGTTTCTAGGATGTCATCGAGAAGGACGGTAACAAGGCTTGGCGGACACTCTACCAGCATTTCCTGGAGGAAGGGTCGGGTTAGATTGCATCGTGAGACTTGCTTTGCGTCACCTATCGATCGGAAGGCTACGATTGCTCGTGCAGGTGTACACGTTTGCTGTGGTTGTTCAATTCAATTTTCCTGCGATTCGAGATTTCCCGGGAGTGCTGTTACTACGGAGTATATCGGCAAGAATAGCTCACGATGGATTGATGAAGATGAGATGTCGTTCAGCTCCTCGGAAGGACAAGATCTATCTGTAGGTGTCCTCGGGTTGCCGTCGTCAGCCCGGTTGCCTTCATGCCCATATATTACGCTAGATGAGTTCATACCTTCTGCCCGCTGTTGCCCGTTTTCACAATGCATTAGGGTCTTTCCTCTGCAGATTCATCTCCTGTGCCTATTTCTGTCATCAGCTCTTGTTATGTTGTCGCCTCCATATTCTGTGGCCTAGGTGTTTACGATCTTTCGGGCAGCAATGGTTCGAAGAAGCCAGAGCCAGCTCTACGCCTCACATCGATCTGCGGAGACGTCGACTTGCTATGTATTGCGTCAGGGTGAGCACACTAAGCCGCATTAGTCGATGGCCGTTCACTCTTCAATCGCCTAGAAACCTATTGACAGGCCTTCAATAATTCTGCTCTAATGAGGGCTGTTGTCAGCATGGCCGGTACCTCCGTAATCTGCGCTTGCACATACCACATGCTTACAACGACGGGCGCGACGATGAATAAGACTATCGTCGCACTACAATATGGCCTACCATGATTCCCTCCCTCTACGATGGGCAACGGGCATGAATGGACATCTTCTGCAACCCGGAAGGAAGGAAGGAAGGAAGGAAGGAAGGACAGAGCGACGCTCTCCCCACTTGCCGGTAGACGGGGTTGGCAACTTCCGGGAGAGATCCTCCAACTCAAACCTGCGGTCTTCGACGGTGTTCATGGAACTATGATCTCGGCCCTCAAGACAATTGACCCACATGCAACTCGGCGGTTGTATGGCGGCCGTGATGAACTCTGATCATCTCCGGCACTGATTGGCGGGGCATTTGGCGGGCGTGGGACGAGATCTATCCACCGTCTGGCAGCTCTGGCAGCAAGAACGGTGCTGTTCCACACCCTGTATGCAACACCGACGGCTCCCCGACAGGCCTCCTCCAATATCTCTTCCAATCATTGGTCGGGTGCCCAGGCTGTCACTGTCCTCATGCCAGGGCTGTTAGCTATTTGGGGTCTGGTTCATGGCAGCCCCGGCTTTGTGCACGGTCTCCTTCGGCATCCTGTTACCGTGGAACTGAGCCCGCGTTGCCCTCGGCCTTGTTCGCACGCGGCGTCACCGGTGTCATTGTGAGGTCTGTTCCTTTGTATGTCTTCGTTCGATGTAGCACTCCCATACGAAAAGTGCATCCCGCCGAAGTCGATGCGATCGAGTATGCCCGCATCCGAAGGTCGCGCAGCGCAAACTTACCCAGCCTGTTATCAACATCGCCCGATTGCGATCGTGATTCCCCAGTTCGAGTTAATCTCCCGGGTAGGTCTGCCGCAACCATGGGCTTATAGCGCCTTGGCTTTGAATTCGACCATGTAATAAGCGCTGCAGTCTGCCGCCGTACCATAGGAGCCATGGCTCGGCGCCATGCTGTGGCTGGTGAGTATCCCATGTCACTCCATACGAGGTATATGACATGAGCTGATACTCTGTTGCTAACCTTTGAAGCTTGAAGCTCGACAGTTCAGCGCTCAGCTTGCGCTTGCAGCGAGAAAGAAAAGCTTCGCCGATGCCGTCGGCGGTGTATCCCTGGGCCGCATTCTCGGCAGGTTACTGCTCATGGCTTAAGCAGCAGTCGACTTGCTGTTAAGTGCCTCGGCTATGTGAGGCTTGCCTCGGCCATGTGCCGCCGGCGGTCGTCGGGCATACGAGAGCTCTAGCACTTGCAACTAGCTATCGTAATTTGTTGCCATTTGTGGGGTGAGGAGCCGAACGGTGGGATACACGGGCTCACGGAGAACTGTTGGCGGATCTAGATCTAGGAACCCACACCGACGCACAAGTTACTGTGGGGCCCGCACCTGCCCGCAATGGCCCGCATCGAGTTGCCGGGGTGTCTGTAAGTGGGTGATGACTTCATACTTCTCAACCAGCCTAACGTTTCACATCCAGCGCGAAGATGGGCGGTCAGAGGCGGCCATACGCCAGGTATAAGACGGCCTCGCCAACGTTTCAGCATTCGAGTCTCTCCTAGACTTCAGGAACATGTTTGTCTGTCCTCATCCCACGTGCAATTGCGCGCGCAACTACTCGAATGCCAAGGCCCTCATCGAGCACGTCACATCGTCGTCATGGGCATCCATGTACTACTGCAGCACATGCAAGTGTGTGTGCCGAGACGAATCAAGCCTCATAAGTGTGAGTCGAATCTTCCTGCATGATGTTACGTTATGAGATGGCTCATGCAGCAACACCGCATAGCATATGAAACGGGTACACAACAGTCGCGACGTCAGAGCCTCAGGCGGTGGAAGCTACAGCTTCTCCCAGTGCGCCAACCTGTAGCAAGTGCAACCAGACGTGCACCACCGCAGCTGCCTTGCAGCAACACTATCTTGATTCCACAGTTCACCCAAGCTGTGCGCGCTGTCAAGTCGGATTCCTTGACACAAGCGCCGTGGACGAGGTGCGTTGAATGAAGTTCTGGACATTTGGGAAGCTTCGCTTATCGAGAAACCGGACAGCACATACGCGCTACCCATCAACCCATTAAATGCGAGCTTTGCAATGGGTTACAGGTATACCGCGAGGATATAATTAGTCACTACCGGGTCTCACCGAACCACGCGACTTGCCTCACCTGCAACGTCGGGTTCGAGGACATGGGCGCTTTCGAACGAGTAAGTCGCCGAAATTCGGTTCCGGTGCTTATTCAAACCATCCTTCCTCGGCATCAGCACATCATTTCAACACACCCTGAGTTGCGATGCAAAAGATGCGATCTGTCATTTGGTTCCCCTGTATTACTCGAGGGACACTACAGGGACACGTCGGAACACCCGAGGTGTCCAGAATGCCAGATCTCGTTCGTAGATGAGAAAGAGCTGAGAAAGGTTTGCCTTGTGCAACTATGTTCTTGAAACTGTTCAAAATGCATTGTTCACCTCCTTTAGCATGTTTTAACGGTCTTTAACCTTCTCTCCAAAGGTTCCTCACGCTTCACGGTGCCCGAGGCTCAGGTGAGTGATTTGGAGCACTTTTTCTACGATTGGACTCGCGCTAACTTTATATGTAGACTTCTGCCTCTAGCTCCGTTCCCAGCTTAGCCAAGCCTGTCCTGTCCGAATCAACGCGTTCGGCATCCGTTCCCCTAATTATACCGAATATGACCCAAGAAAGCTCTTGTATTAATACAGACAATCGTCAGGTATGGGCAAGTCATGTATTCTGTGACGACTTGACGTTGATCGCGCTGGTCTCCCTATCGCAGTCCGAGGAGCGGTTACAGCATGCCTCTGTGAAGCGTGCAGAGGGCGGCTCATCTCACAGTCCCCAGCATCGATCGACAACTCCGCTGTCCAGTCGGGAGAAGGGTGACGCAGGTCGGGCAGAGAACTCGGCCCTCTACCCGAAGTCGCCTTCTTCCCAGTCCCCTTCTGTCCACTGTTGGAAGGTCGCCGATTCACCTCCGACCTCGCCGTCTATGTCAGACGTATCCACAATACGATACAGCGCTACTGTACTTGGGTGGGTACTCACCTTCTCGCCGTCCATGACCTGACGTTGACGCATTGTATGCAGATCGACGGTGGCCCAGAAAAGCAAGGTTATGTCAAGGCCCTTGACTGATGACGATAGGTCGTCGTACAGTTCCATCAGAACCCCTTCACCCTTGGACAACATGGACACAGCAGGCCTCGTCGTCCGTCGCTCTCCGAGCCCAGACCTACCGGTAAACCTGCAGGGAGAAACGGCATCCTGTGAAGACGCTGCTCATCAGACCGTCTCCCGAAAGTCGTCCATTCACTCGATGCGATCCGGGCGTGGGCAGGATCTAGCATCGCCTAGACTTCTTTCGTCTACCATGGCACATGACCTCTCGCGTTTACCAAGCCGCCCTGTCATGCCTCCTGGACTTCGGTCTCAGCAACCCGCGGCGTATGTTGTGGCTGACTTCGCCAGTCACCATTCGGTTTAATTGCAGCCATTGACGTTATTTTCTTGGCAGGGCTGTACTCCCTCTCTCACCACCGGGCCTGGCAGATCATGGGGTATCATACCAACCTCCGCCACCAAGTAAGATCCGCTGGCATCTCTGATTTTCGATATATCCTCATGGAGAGAAATTCTTCTGCCGTAGCGGCCCGCCCCGCCTTTACATCGGCCCTGTCTACTCTGTCCGCCATAGACTCGACACAATTGCCGTACCTGGACCACCCACATTCACTGACCGAGATGAGGCAGTCGCCAAGTCAAGACCCGTCTTCTGGCTTATCCAAGGCCTCTGTCGCAGACGACGACAAGTACGTCTCTCTTGTCTACTGCAGGCTATGCCGCAGAGACCCCTGCCGCATCCCAACGGCGACTATGTGCGGACACATCTTCTGCAATGTGTAAGTTTTTCTTGCGACCTCCAGGTACAATGCTGAGGTTGATATGGGCTACGCAGGTGTATCTTCTCCGAAACCCGGAAGTCGTCTCAGTGTCCGGTGTGCGATACCCCTACTCTTCCATATGCCCTATTCCGTCTGCACCTTGCTTGATTATTTCATATGCAAAATTATGCGCTTCGAGCTATGGAAGGACTGCTTTCTGTTTGCTTTCGTTATGCTTTCCATGTACGATGTACTTAGTGTGATACCTGGTAGTCGACTGTGATATCTCTACTATTTATCGGTTGAGATTTTCTACGACCGGTGTTTTTAAACTCCACGAACATGCTGGAAGTCCCGTCCACTGTCTGACGCTTTGAGAGCTGGGTACTCGTCGCTTGGTAGCAGAAAAGCAGCGAAAATCCCATTACTTATTTCAAACCGGAGGACGCGCCATTACGTAAACCGCGACGACTTGACAACTACACCCTCGACTATGATGTCTTCACCTCACGAACACGACTCAGATTCAGAAAACGACCCTGACTTCGTTCCAGCAAACGTACACGGTGAGTTTATTCTACTCCTCCGTCGCAGCGCGGTCTGAATGATGGTGGCAGAGTCTGATTCTTCCAGCGACGAGCGCGACGCAAAACGAGCACGGACCGATGAGGAGCGCGAACCTGAACTGACAGCGGAGCAGGAAACTGCTAAGAAGAAGTATGTCTGAAGGTAGTGCATGTTGTTGAGTACTCAAGCATTCGAGACAGAGAGCGCGAGGCACTATGGGCAGAGTTTCAGACGTCCGCCGCGACGCCAGCGAAACCGGACAAAGCCCCAAAGCGGATGATTAAAGTCGAGAAGCGATATCGTTTTGCAGGCGAGGAGGTGATGTGAGTCCGGGCTTTCCGTCTTCCCGCGTCTATTGATTAATATGGACGAGTTCGATCGTGACAGTGAGGTGAAGGAAGTGCCAGAAGATTCGGACGAGGCCCGGAAGTGGCCTGCGTGGACACCATCCGAACACGCCGCCACGCCTGAAGCGTCGCCTTTACCAGCCGCAGCATCCTCGTCCCGCGCGGAATCATCTACATCTTCGCCGACGCCTGCATCTGAGAGCCAGGCCCGGCCAGCAGCGAAGAAGCCCCCGGGCCGGCGCAAGCCCAAGGTACAGCTCGGCGACATCCCGTCGTCGTCGTCACAGAAGGCGAAGAAGCTGAGCACGCTGGAGAAGTCGGCCATGGACTGGCAGGCGCACGTCGACGCGCAGAAAGAGACTGGGCTGACGGACGAGCTGGAGGCGCATAAGCGGGGCGGCGGATACCTCGAGAAGGTGCAGTTTCTGCAGCGTGTGGGCGAGCGCAGAGATGAAATGCTGGATGCGAGCAAAGATCGGAAGCGGCGCAGGGGTTGATGCGTGGGCTGACGGTGTTGTTTCCCCGCGTCGTCTGTGCTTTCAGATCATGTTCGATTGCGGATAGCTTTTCTTGTCGTACTCTAGGTTTACTGTAGCCATTGTAATATATATGCATTCATCTGCAGTTATGGTTTCCAAAGGTAAAATCTACGCTTCCGTAAGAACGCTATAAAAATGAGTGGAAGTAGGATTTTAGCAACATGGGTCATATGCCGGCAAAGGACATGGTGAAACATAAAATCAATAGATAACGTAGCATAAGTTACTGAAAGTTGACCTCTACCGTCACCGAGTTATAGGTCAACAGCTCCCGGAATCAATTCCGAGGGCGCCACTAATTGCGTCAAGCAAGATATCGTTGGAATCGCCTCCAGCCTCCCACATGGCGAAGCCTGCGAGGCCCTTGCTCTCAATGAAACTTCCCTTCGCAGCTGCAGAAAGTCATCAGCACAAACCATGCAACAGGGTCAAATTGAAGCCGTACCGAACGAAGTGGCGTCATCGTAGGACACCATCACTTGCGATGTCGGATTGTAGACATAAGGCTGCAAAGCGACGGGTTAAGAAACCTATTCCGGACTATTCCGGACTGAGAGCTCACCGTCTGACTGCAATTATCATAGCGGTAATCAATCCCGCTCGCGGCAGTCCCATTCGCCGTCAAGAATCCACCCTGAACAAGGCCCCAGAAATCGAAAACACCACCAACAACATTCGGATTCCCGCACTGGTCGACCCCGCCCGCCGTCGCGTCCCAGCTATCCCCAGCCGGCTGCAGAGACTTATCGAATGCCGGATAGGCAGCGACGGCGTACTGGTGTTCCTTCAGTTGCTCAGGGTTGGTGATCTGTGTGCATGTTAACCTCCAACTGTATGCGGCCGAGAGCTGTCGCTTACCTTCATGCTGTGTTCGATATGGGGGACGAGTTGGTGTTGGTGAGAGAGGTGAACAGGGGGTGGAGTTGTCGACAGTGGGTCTATGTTCTCTCTGCTCAGCGGTTTGAGACTATTGAGGTCATCGGTCATCGTGTTCTCTTCCGCTAATAGCCTCGATGACGTCAAGACGAACAGAAATGTATCCGCTCTCAACCCATCCTGAACGCCACCGGTCGCTGGTTACTGTGGACCGGTACGCATGGCGTCCTCGACAAGTCAACAAGTAGTTAAAGTGTTGAATGACCATAGTCCGTCAGATGAAACGATCCTGAGGCACGATGGTTGAGTATTCATCTACTCTGCCTTAGGGAGACTACATAGTCCCCCGGTCTGCGTTCAAACTACGAACTACGTTGACGCGTCGAAAGACAAGCTTCTCAACGAACGAATATTATTGGTCACACGACCACCTCCAGAACTAGAAAACAATAGTAGGAATGGGTAAATAACGCGACCAGTATAAAGTACACAAGAATAAAGACTCATTGTAGATGCGATGTCCCGAGCTTCGGACAATACAGTGAAATATACAGTGTCAAATGAGGGTTCCTACAGTCCCAATGCTCAATGCCCCGCAGCCACGGACGTCCGCCTCTTATGCCGCTTGTTCGCCTCGGCCAGGACACTCTTCGGCCCCCGCTTCGCCATCGCCCACAGGAACACGAACACGATCATCGCGAACTGCAGCCAGAGCCAGAGCTCGAGCATCGCCGCGACGACCCGCTGCTTCTTCGCCGGCGCCTGCATCTGCAACCTGCCCTCGGCCTCGTCGCGCTTCGTGAGCGTCCGGTCTTCGTCGTCCTGCTCCGCAGCAGGCGTCTTCGCCGCGACGGCGCTCGCGAACTTCTCGACGACCGCATCGACCGCATCAAACACCCGCGCGATCGCACCGGGGGTCCTGTCAGGATCCGCATCGCCGGAATCCTCCTCGCGCGTCGGCTGCGCATCGCCGTCGTCCTTTAGGGCGTCCAGCGTGTCCTTGAACCGCCGGTCGACCCATCTGCCCGTGCGAGAGCGCACGGTCTGCGAGAGGCGCTGCGTCCTGCCGTAGGTCGACTTGTTCGGCGTCTTGTCCGGGTCATCAAGACAGGTGTCGGAGTTTGACGACGATGCGTGCTCCAGAGCGAGCTGCAGAGCAGATGATTCCCCGGGTGTCGGGGCCTGCAGAGGAAAGCTGTACAGAGACTCTGTCGCCTCCAGCTGGGGAGCGGGCGAGGGAGACGGCGACGGCGATGGGGAAAACTCTTGCGTGATGTCGTACAGGCTCGTGGAACGAAGGTGGTGGTTTTCGGCGTGCACTGCAGAATCCTCGTCGTACTCGCTGCCGAGCTCGCTGCCCAAAGTGGGGCGTCGGAGCCCTGGCTGGAATCCGAGGGGCTGAGGGAAGGCAGAGGCAGGTAGGTCGAGCGAAGAGAGAGCGGGAGACGAGGTGTTGCTGGAGGAAGCACCGTCGAAGAACCCGATGACGCTCTTGCGGCTGCGATGCCCGCTCACTTCTTGGAGTGCCATGCTGTCGCGCACAGTGCTATGCATGTTATCGTCGATGCTGTCCCCGAACGCGTCGTCGACGGTGATATTGCTGAAGCTGCTCGTGATCGATCGACGGAGGCTCCTGAACTTCACTGTCGACGTTGAAGTCTTCAGTTGAGAGACAGGATCGTTATCGTCCACAAACTGGAGCTCGGTATCTGCCTCGTCACCGAGACAGGCATAGAGCCGGGTGATCGCCGACGCTTCAAGCTGCGCCTCTCGCAGCTTGTTCGCCGTCTCTTGTTGCTGCTCGCTGATCTGCATATTAGTTTGCTCGAGCTCCCGGACCTTGGCCAATAGCTGGGAAACCAGTGCGTATTCCATGGGAGAAGGCGAAGCAGGCGGACGGGTAGATGGGAAGCCCATGCCAATACTCGGCGTGGACTTGGCGGCTCGATGCAATGCGGGCGGCGGCGTCGGCGTCGCTGGCAGCTTCGCAGTGGCAGAAGGGAGACCTGGCGGTGGAACGGGTACACTGCCGGGAGCGAAGTCGAGGACAGTGTCCGGCACTGCTTCGGCACCCACAGACTTCTTCCGTATTGCCTTGATCCTCTCCACTCGCTCATGCTTCCTCTGCATCGCTTCTTCGCTGTCCTTCTCGACCTTCATGTCGGCCTGGGCGCGCTGCTCCAGCTCCTCGCTCTTGGCTCGAGACGCGTCTAGCTCCTCCCTGAGAGTCTGAATCTCCTTCTCCAGCTTCTTCAGCCGACGTCGCCCAGCATGGTCGGCCTGAGAGGAATCTTCCTCCAATTGCTCGAGCTTAGACAGAAGCTCCGCGTTCTGGTCAGACAGCAACGCGATGTCGGACGGCGACATAGAGATGCGACGCGCATGGCGAGATAAGCCAGAGGGCGGCTTAGAACCTGCGGCGCGGGGAAGACTGTTCGTGTAGTAATGGGGCGTCGTCGGCGCGGCGGACAGCATGGGCGAGGAGATGGGTGTCATGCTGGCGTCCGGAGGCAGACGAGCAAGCAGCGCCTGGTGCTTGCTCTTCAATGCAATGTTGCCATTGTACAGGCTCTTGCAAAGGCCGGACGTCAGGCTCAATTCTGGCAGGTAGAATGAAAAAATGGAGAGTTAGGAGGCGATCGCGATCGGACTACGGCACAGCAGCAAACATGCATACCTTGCTCACGTACCCGTATCACACTGTCGGCCTTGACCAGCAGTTCAGACAGCTCCTCTCGCGACCGCTCGTTGATCCAGCTCTCCGTAAGGGACGCCTGGTCGGATCCACGCGTCGGGCTCTCACCCGTCAAAGAGCGTACCAAGTGCGCGGTCGCGGAGATGGGTGAGCCAAGGATCATGTCGAAAGAGGCTTCAGAGGGCAGGCCCTCTGTGTTGATCGGGAATGGCAAGGCATACGGAGGTGGTGGTGAGAATTTAAACTGCCCCGACGTTTGGCGCGTCTTCGCTGGAGGGCGGGGACGCGGGGTAACAGCGACGATGGAGTTAGGCATCATGATGACACAGGGAAAGTGGTATGATTGAATGGTGTTGAGTTGGATATAACTAGTGGAAGATGAAACGGGGGTAAATGTCCAGCAGATCAAGAGTTCTGGCCGGAACTAGTGGAATGTGACGAATTAAATAATGGAGCATATAAGGGTTCAGACTTGCTCTGAATGCAAGACCTACAGGCCAAGAGGCACGGTCTCGATGATACTATGCCAGCGAAGCCGGCGGATGAACAAGTTCAGACTGTACCCATCAGCAGACTGCTGGTCCGTGACGATCTGCAACGCGGAGGCCATCACGTATAGTTCACTGGTTGGCTTCTGTTAAGTTAACCAGCTCGCGTTCATGCGTGCTCACATACGCTCACATCAGGCAACATGAAAACCTAATTCATTTGCGTGTATCGTACGAAGAATGCTGATGCGAGCGTTTATAATCAATGGAACAGGTATACTTACGCTACATATCCATGTACAGAAGGAAGGCAAGGAATCTCAATCAACCAGTAAATCATATCTTCTCCCCTCGCCTATTTCTGCTGCGATCCGAAACTGAAGGAGCTCGAACCCGAAGACGGTGCACCGAAACCAAACGCGGTTGGCGTAGTACCTTGCGCCCCGAACGGCGACGGGTTCGCATTGCTAGCCGCTGGGTTCGCCGTGCCGTTTTGTTGACCAAACATCGACCCTGAAGTGTTCATGTTCATGTTCGTAGCAGGAGCCGAGCCAAAGCCGGATCCGAAACCTCCTGCGCCAGGTCCCGTAGAGGGAGAGGGCGCCGGAGAGCCGAATGGAGAGGAAGGCTTTGCGGCGTCCGTCGTTCCTTGCCCCGAGCCGAATGAAAATGAAAATGGCGCACTAGAGCCAGACGGCTGCGATGGGGCACCGCTAAATGAAAACCCAGACGACGGCTGCGAGGACTTGTCTGGTGCGTTAAACGTGAATGACGTCGGAGACTCCGTGGTGGGCGTTTTCCCGCCGATATTTGAGGTACCCCTGGCGCCCGATGACCTGGAAGCCTGAACGGACCTCGGACCCCGTCTCGTAGAGGCCGGAGACGACGACCGAGATTGCCTTCCAGTCAAGGACGACACTGAGGCAGGCGCCTCGGTCGGTTTGAACGAGAAAAATGATGAGGCCTGCTCGGCGGGCTTGGGAGTCGCGGCGCCACCGAAAGCTGAAGTACCAAAAGGACTGGGTGCCGCCCCCGATGGCTCCGCCGGCTTGGCGCCGAATGGGCTCGGAGCGCCAAATCCCCCTCCAAAAGCAGACTTCGTAGTGTCAGTGGGGCCAAATGGCGATGGTTGGCTCGTAGGGGCCCCGAACGGTGAAGGTGCAGCGGGAGCTTTAGCAGCATCCATTGGCGACCCAAACGCGAAAGGACCTCCAGTGGTCTGGGGAGCACCGAATGGCGAAGGCGCAGCAGGAGCTTTCTCTTTCTCGGTAGACATGGGACTATCTTTCTCCTTCCCTGCACCAAACGCGAACGACGGTGTTGAGGGCGCTGGTGGTTGTGTACCTTTCGCAGGGCCAAATGAGAACGACGGTGTCGTAGGCACCGGTGCACCTGTATCCTTTGCAGCACCAAATGAGAACGACGGTGCTGCAGAGGGTGGTGCGGGTGCAGATGGCGGTGCCGCGGCACCGGGTGCTTTGGGTGCCAGGCCAAAATCGAACTTCGGCTTCGGAGCTGCACCTTCACCTCCGGTAGAGGGAGTCGGTGCGGCTGCAGCTGCCGGAGCTTTAGAAGGCTCAGCTGGCTTTCCGAAAACGGATACGGCGGCGCCTGCGGTGGGCTTAGCTGGCCTTCCAAACAGACCTCCAGGCGCAGATGGGGCTGCAGCGGCCGGGGTCGGTTGAGCGGAAGGCGCCGGCTGTCCGAAAGAAAAGGCCGGTTTGCTGGGCCCGGTAGGTGCTGGTGGTGCAAAAGAAAAGGCCGGTTTCTCTGTCGCGGGAGCCTTGCCGGCCTGATCGCCTGCAGCAGCTTTGACTCCAAAGAAATCAGGGACACCGGAGGGGGGAGCTGCAGGCGCGGCGGGTGCAACGGCCGGAGTGGATATCTTCGGGGCCGACGGGGGTGCGAAAGAGAAAGGAGAAAGAGCCTTTTCGCCCGCCTTTGTCTTATCAACACCGGCAACAGTAGGAGCGGGGAAACCGAAGGCAGGTTTTGCGGGCTCAGCAGCTGCGGCCTTGTCAGTGATTTTCGGTGCTTCAGAAGGCTTTGGGAAAGATATTGAAGGCAGCGAGGGTTCAGCTGGTTTCTCCGACGGTTTCGGTGGTGCGAAAAGAAATGGCGCGGTAATAGAGGGTGCTTTGGGTTCGGGTGCCCGTGCAGGAGGCGAAGGGAGCGCCTTCCTAGCTTCAGCTTCCTTCTTGGCTTTCTCCTCTTCAGCCTTCCGCCTGATTCTCAACATAGCATCTGCTTCCAAGTCCTGCTTCTCTAAGCGAGAGTACGTCTTCGAAGGCTTGGGCTTGGGACTCATTTCGGCGATCTTGTATAATGATCCCACCCGCTTTGGCTGCTGAGGTTGAGACAGGGAGGTGATGCGAAGACCAACATTCGTAGCGACAGACTGCACGAGAGGCCCTCTTCGGGGAGCAGGGCTACCACGAGTCGATGGGGACTTCCACAACAATTCTTTGCCATTGTGGTCCTGGTAGAACGAATCCTGTAATGAAGGGATTAGCCGATGAATAAGTATTAACAGAATGAACGTACACTTACATCCCCGGGAGTCTCGGGCTGAGCGAAAGCCTTGTTATCGTCCTGCCAGGCCAGTTCCCTCTGTTCCTTGGCGCGTCGGTATGCCTCGTCGGTGTACCACCTTTCAGCTATTACAGTGACACTGACACCACGATCCGGATGTGCGGAATCAACAGGCTGCACAACGGCGTCAGAGAAAGCCCAAGCCGGGCAAAAATGATAGCCTACCATGTTGAACTTCCGCCTGTCCTCCTTGACCAGAACCTTGCGCAATCTCTCACCGTTACGTCCGACTTTGAACTGAACACCATGGGCTTCCCACTCCTCACCGATGCGACGCCCTTTGCAAAGAGGGTCTTTCGAGAACTGTGCATCCTCCTCCAGAGACTCATCGCTTTCGGCACTTCCAGCACTAACTACCACTCGTTGCGTCATCTTTCTCCTGCTGTGACGGTGATCGTCTTCGCTTTCGATGCTCTCCATGGATTCCATGTCACGCGTTCGTTTTTGTCCACGAATCTGCAGAGACGACTTCCTGTGGCGTCGTCTGCGATGGCGATGAGCCCGATCCTCGTCCTGTTCATCTGTGAGGGCGTCCTCGTCGCCCTCAAAGGTGGACGCTGCCTCTGCTCTATCGCGCTTTTTGCCTCTACCCTGCAGCTTCATTTCTGAGACACGGTCGACCTCCATATCCTCATCAATACTTTCCTCGACGTCCATGGTAATCGGAGTGGATACTTTGCGACGGCGTTTGTCGGGATAACGCCCCTCGTTGGATTCGAGATCACCGTCCTCGCCTGAGTCAGCTAAACGTTTTGGCTTCCGTGGCGCCACATCCTGAGCTACGCGCTGCTCGCTGTATTTGTCACCATCCCTATGGGACGTATCAGCGAAGGTCTTACGAAACTCTGAGCATGGTATGTACCCTACCGCAGGTGCACTCGGTGCACGTTCCAAAGGACTTTGCCGACTCGGTGCACGGCCGTCTGACGTCTGTATCTCTGGGCTGCGCCATTCTGTTCCTGGCCCGTATGTAGATGGACGCGGACTGAGCGAGTGACCACCGGTTGCAGCCAAGTTGGACGAATAGCTGCATAATGCATAACATTAGTCATGGGCATTGGAATAATATGGAGGGAAGCTGTACTCACGAAGGCTGAATGTGAAGCCTGGACGCTGATGCGCTCGGTGCGACCGATCCTTGACGATTCTGAAGTGGAATGGGCTGCATATAGGGCTGAGGTAGACGTTGTACAGGTTGGGTGGAAGGATAGGATGGAGCTATACCCAAGATTGAGATGACTGTAGATTACCAAGAAGCGTTTGGACGTACCATAGTCCTTTTGGCCCCTTATATCTCTCCCAGTGGCCGTTGCTTCACCTTCACTCTGCACCAAGGGTCTGTTCTTCTGTCGTCGAGAGTCCTCTTGGGCCCGTCGAGCGGCGGTGTAGGCGACATTGAACGGGCGCTGATCGTGATCAGGGATACCATACTTCCTACGCATTGACCTGGAGGTCATGTTAGCTTTGACTGGGGCACATGAAAGTGAAATTCCAGCGCACAGTTTATAATGCCGCTCCCTCCAGCGCAGAAAGGCTGCCCGACCGTATTGAATTAACAACAGGCCGAGAAGGACAGTGGCGCCTATGAGGCATAGTTTGAAAAAAGAAGAAAAAGAGGTGGCTTTGGCTACCCTGCCCTTGCCAAGGGGCAGGGGACTCCCCAGAATGTCCGAAGACTCGAAATCGTTTGCCATGACGAACAGACGCAGGTAGAAGGAACGGAGGGCAGCAAGGACTGGCTCCGATGCGTTCGTCATAGCCACTCCAATTTAAGCGGAGTTTAAATGGGATTCGGTTACTATATAACGTGTCTCCGTTTTCTCCGCTTCTGTGCTGGTCCTCTGCCACAAAAATTCAGCTTTTTTTCTTGCTCGTCGTCTGTCGTGAGCCCGCTTTCTATGCTCGATGCTCTGTGTTCACCACTCGCTTATGCCTAGGGACATGGTTGATGCTGCCTTCGTCACCTTACTAGTGACGTGGAAGATGAATGGAACTGCATGGTCCACGCTTGAATGTCCAATCTACCGTGGTCATTCGAGTACTAAACCGTGTCATACATATCTCTGTAGCCTGTGGTGTCCTCAGTGTCATGCTTAGCTTACTGGATTGTTGAAATAACATGCCTTTTTCTTACGCATCATTTGGCCCATGGATTCTTCGTCTCGTGAACAATAAATACTTTCTCCGTCAAGGTAGGGCGAGCCGTCAGCTGCAGCCAGCAGTCCAGAACACGAAGCTGGATCGAAGCATGTTCTGGAGGACGCCATTTGTAATATTGACATCAGTACTGTCTCGTTGCCGGCGCCCAGCCGCGCCCGCGCCCCGAGCAGAAGTGGTGTGACCTTGTGTGCAGTGTGCACACGATCCGGTCCAGGCTCACAACCCAGCAGTGTTGTCGATGCGTATAATCGTCTGAAAACGAAACTCCGAGGTATGAAGTGGATCATAGCTTCTTTATGAGTTCGAGTCGTCGTTATCATGCTCCAGGAAGGAGTACAAGCCGACTTTACAAGCCCATACCGTAATGAAAGCGAACTGCACGGCTATTCAGCGTGAGAAAAGGAACCTTTAACTCCGTGGGAACGGACCATGCCATAGCCGACGATATAAACAGGATAGCTGCTGTTCCCGGTTCGTAGACGTTTTCGCAGTCGCTTCCCCTCCTTCATCACCCATTACCGGTTTCTGCTCCCTCTACAATGTCCGAGAAGATTGTGACCTACGCTGAGCTCAAAGAGCACTCCAAGAAGGAGAACGTCTGGGCTCTCATTCACGGCAAAGGTGGGCGCTCGTCAGCCAATCCGAGCGCGTCAATTTCACTGACCACGTATCCAGTGTACGACGTCACAAAATTCATTGACGAGGTATAGCACACATGGTGAAAGACCATTCTGCATGTCATGTTAACGACGTCGACTGTAGCATCCCGGTGGTGATGAGGTGATCCTCTCTGAGGCTGGTGCGCCTTTTTCATGCTTTGCTGGCTACCTCCTGCTCACCTCTATGCTTGCAGGCAAGGACGCGACGGAGGCATTTGAGGATGTCGGTCACTCTGACGAGGCCCGTGAACTCCTCCCGGGAATGCTCGTCGGCGAATTCGAGAAGGACAGCGTACGTGCAACGCGTGCATGCTCATTGGGTCTTATCGCTGACGGGAGCAATTCGCTTACAGGAATTGAAGACTAGCAAGGTCTTCGGCTCTCCATCATCTTCGGCTGTTGACAACGCAGTCCAGCAGGGATCAAAGTGCGTGATTGATTACCCGTGTGCCTGCAGCTCCACTTACTGTATGTCTCAGCGTTATGTACTTTGTACCTCTCGCTGTCCTTGGCGCCTACTTCGCATGGAGATTCTACGGCGCATGAGTCTTGTTTCTGGGATTTTCTTACTATAACCTCCCCGACGCTTATCTGTGCATGCTGTCCTTATTTACACCGCTGGAGTTCTAGACCGTTTTCTTGCTTTCCTCTTAATGCTCAGCCTGGTGTGAGTTACAACACAGTAACCGCTGCGTGATGCTTGAATGCACGCATGCTGTCGAGGCAACGTCTACATATGAATTTTGCAGATCGCTTGTCTGCGTTTCGGGCGCTGGAAGGCACTGGAATCGGGCTTGATGATGGAGATGGCGTTTCAGCGTCTGACAGAATCAATCCCCTACGGCTACGGCCGCCGGCCCCAGCGGGATGTTCTCAGACATTGTTGAGAATCATCTGCTCCTTGCAGATTATTATGGCACAAATGGGTATAAGCTGATATGACCGGACAGCATAACACGACAACACGGATTATCAGCCCAAACCCCATATCCCGGCCTTCTCCACTCCTTCCACCAAAGTGTCAACATTTCCCATCATCTTCCCCAGGAATTCCTTTTTCTGCTCCGTGGACTTGATACCGGCACCACGAGGATCGTCGCTCATCGCGTGACTGGGCATCCGCGTGTCGCGGGTGCCCGGGGCGGGCGTTTCCTCACCCACATTCCTGTCCGCTGGTGGGTTGACCGGTCTGCGCCCCGGCGTGTCTATGCTGCTGAGGCGCGAATGTCCGAGACCCAGCCGTGCGACCTGCACCTTCTTCGGAGTGACGGGCACAAAATCGACGTCCTTACGCAGCATGAGAAGCGAGCGCTGCCGCCCGGAGGGCTGGGCGTCAGGCTGCATGGGTGACTGGGGCGGCGTCTTCGGGATGGCGGGGTCGGAGGTCGACGGCGCCCGGCTGCTGCTTGCGGAGACCGACGATGCGCTCGTGAGCGTTGATGATGTGGATCGGAACGAGTTTGATGACGACTGCGACGAGTACGAGTCGTCTGAGCCTGTAGATGCATCTCGGTTTGCGCCATAGAGACGATCCCTGATCTTCATTTCCTTGATAAAAGGCGAAGGTGATAGTGGCGGGGCTAGTAATCCGGAATCGGTATCAACGGGGTGTTGAGTGGATGAAGGGCTCTCATCAAGGAGGTAGAAGTAAAGAAACTCAAGGCACTTCATCCTGATGGGACTAAGTCATTACGATAACCTTCTACGGAAGTGAGGTTTGTACTCGCCTGACTTCTCGCAGTGTGTTTGCCCTTTTCAGAATTCGGACAACGACCTGCACGCCATTCAGGTCCTCGAATATTCTCAAGGCTGGAGACGAGTCAACGAGAATGCACAGCAGCGTATCTAACGCAGCCGAAGACAAAGCGACCACCGGAGGATTTGTCTGTCTGACAGGCTGCGACTGCGGCGCAGCGTTAGATTTCGAGGATCCAGCATTTGGCGGCTGGTCCGGAGTTGTGGGCATCAGATGTCGAGAAACAAGCAGCAGGTCGACGAGGGTCTAGCGTTTCAGTCAGCATCTGTTTCAGTGTACATAAGGACCTCAATATACTTCGAGAGGGTATTTGCGACCGAGAAAGATCTTGCTCGGATGGTGAGCCAACGCCACACCTTGGATGACGGACAGTGCTCGTGTCAATTGAGATGAGATGGTGAACGCTTCGGTCTGCCTTTCGCCTGAAACTAGATCAGCACCGCACGATCATGCAAACGAGGTGACCTACTTTCTGACAAGCCCCGGTTTACCAGAGTTTCCAGACGTGCAACGGCATTCGACATCCAGGAAAGCACACGCGACGGTACTGGGCAAATGTGAGTGGCATCTTGAAGCGGGCTGCTATGTACTCACCATTGCACTCGAAGGTGTCCTGGAGAGAACGAAAGATCGTAAGAGCCTCTACATTATTTGAAGACGCGAATGTGCGGGCCGTCAACTGCTCGAGGTCAAGCAGCGCTTCAGACCTCGTTGCAGATGACGAGTGAGCAGATACGATCTGATATCTGCAGCTTAAGGACAAGTGCGCACTACATAGACAGCACTCACGGTATCGAGGATGTCCTGCAAGACATCAGGCATTGCGAGAACATCGGCCATGCTGATGAGTTGGACGAATTGGATGAGATCTGGCAGATGTTGAACTTCGGGCGTGATAACTATAGACCGGGAGTTGTAGGCGCCTGTTGCAAGCCTGTTGTGTTGTGACTAGGAGCAACCTCGGTTCCAAAAGCGTCCCGTGAACGTGACCTAGACGCCCGTCGAAAAGTGGACCAAAAATGTTTCGTTCGACTCTCCTGCTTGCTATATCCCTCAGAGAGCTGCGAAAAAATTCCCTAGCAGACATTAACATGTATGTATTATGCCTGTAGAAGTACAATACTAGATCATGAGTATCTAGAAGCAAAATGAGTCAACAATGTATGTGAAGTGTGAACATGATGAACTACGTGGTATACACGGTGCATAGAGTGCATAAGTACAGGACAGAAAGGGCAAATTATGCTTCAGGAATGTCTATAGAAGTCTTAGCTGTAAATCCGTCTATGCTTTGGGGCAACAAATTTCGGAGAATTTCCACCAACCCTTGTAAAGCATCAATCTTCTTCTCCTCAATCAAGCCGGTTGGCATGGCTAGTCCTCGCACTCGAAGCCATGCGAACCGAAGAAGATTGATCTATAGAGTATAATGAAGGCAGGGAATGCCTCGAATTGGGCCCATAAAAGGGTGTTCTGACCGGCCTTATGCCTCCCATTCTTTGCACCCTCA
>SFCI01000241.1:0-28860 GCA_004681135.1 Hericium alpestre | reverse complement strand
AACCGGTGAATTGCCCTAGGTTCGATTCCCGGTCTTTACATAATTTTGCTAGACTATGCGGCCCAGGACCTTTCATTACGGTTTAATCTGTACTACGGTGGGAGATCCTGTTACGGTTTGAACCGTAATGTGGCTGATCCTTAAGCTGACAGATTAATTCTGTCAGGCCTTACTACAGCTTCAGAATAATTCTGTCTAACTGAACTGCCTCCGATGACCACGGGCACAAAAGAGAACCAAGCATCTTGGTTTTAACTCCACCGTCGCCACGTCCACGGCTTGGCCAGGCTGAGAACTGTGCTTGAAGTTGACGAACAGTGAAGAAGAAATGCAAATGCGGCGATTTCCGCGCCGAGAATTTGAAGATGCACAGCACAAAGCGAAGCGAAGCCACTCCACCATATCGAAGTGATGTGCACAACGCGCTAGACTTGTATGTTCAATTTCATGGAAGTTGAGTGCCAAGCGTCGGACTAGTAAAATTCCTTTGGCCACCAAGAGCGTCTGTAAGTTACAGCGCCTATGACCAGACGCGCTACGCGCTTTCTTCAGACGCCGTCGGCGCTCTCGTGGTTGCTCCTAGCGTAGTGTTCATGGCTGGTAATGCGTCAGTAGCCCGAAAGAGTTTCAAGATGATCGGTCGGCGATCACGTAGTTGCTAAAGATACATGACCTTAGAGACTAGTAAGTGAGAGATGACCCGGGGATCGTCCTGGGGATCAGGTCGGGAGATGGGCTGAGGTACGACAGGTAAAGGAACAGACGCGATAGCATGATGATAGGGTATTGATGCTTCCAGCATCCATTTGTATCTTTGTATCACAACAATTCGGTTATCTGGGCTCTGCGGTGATCTGGCATCCATATGAGTAAGTAGAGATATCAGGTAATAGGAACTACGTTCGGACTTACACTAGCAAAACCCGCAACGCTAACCTCCACGGGTCGGTATCTTACCTCTCTTGTTTCAGGTCCAATCTGCCGTTGAGACACCGGCCAAAACGTGGAGACGGACATACCTATCATATTTGAGCGTCAAATGAGATCATCCGTGAAGCTACGACCGTCCGCAGATCCTGCAGTCGCCTATCTTGAGCGTCCACGCCGGGAGTGGACTGTCCCCGCGGAGGATTCGAGCGCGAATATGAAGAGCGCGCAAGTGGAGGAATGCGCTGGGTGCAGAGATGGATCGAACCGTTTGTGCGAGCAGTTCGCTCTGCCTCAGACGCGGACACTACAAGCTTCAGGAGGTATCGGCGAGGCGATCGAGAGAATATGTTTCTGGGGTCGGCAAGAAGGTGAATGGGCGCCGCGGTGTGGAGTTCCTACTCATGCATACTGCAGATTGGATGATGTCTCTCATTACACGTCATTCAGGAGGGTATTTACTCAACATAAATCGAGGACGCGGAATGCGGAATGGCTGTTTTGTGCTTCTATTTTGTATTGCTCGACTTTCCACGGAGCTTTAAGCGAGAGGAATCACGATCTACAGAAGTACATATGGAAGTCAGTTTAAACAGCCACATTTATGATGCACCTCCCAAGATGCCGATCAAAAGAAAGTGGCGGTAAGGTCTTCGAACAAAAGACACGTAAATTCACAGCGTGGGGCCATATAGGGTCGTCACACATGCTTGTCCATGCAGCTCGAATCTGTCAAGTCCTGAAGGCTGTCCTAAGGAGCGTCATAAAGAGAAGATCCAAAAGAAAGCATCAGACAGCAAGTTTTCTGCATTTCACAACAGAATGAACAAGGAAAGACTGTGATTCTCGTCATCCAGGATGCCGTCACCTTGCACAACGCATAGACTGGTCGGAAAAGATCGAGTAAGAGAGGCTCCCGCATGTGATTACACCTAAATTTTGGGACTTGCCTTCGAATGCCTGTAGGTCAGAGTGAACCGAGAGGTATAGCAGATCAAGGTTGAGATGTACAGTTGATAGTGTGCTCTGCGATGTCCTGTTATTTGTGAATTCTTGAGAAAGCTGGTGATTCGAGATCAGTCCACAATCAAGTCCGGCGAAGAACATTTGTAACCGACCTTCGTCAGCTAGATATGCCACAAAAAATCTCATTGAGTGCCTCACGGAACTCAGTCGCGATCGTCCGAATCAATCGCTGTCTCGTCCAGTAGCACTTGAGCTGTAAGTACTTCTGCCCATCGCCCGATGATCAAGTAAAGCAAAGCTGTCTCCGGATCCTGGGATGATATCGCCCTCGCGCCCGGATCTTTTAGGCAGAGAACTGCGCCGTCCACGTAGCGCTTGTTCCATACAGCATTTCGGTGGTGTCGGTATGGGCAAGAGAGGCACAGCGGGGAAACGTAGGGATTCAATTTCGGAGGCAGTCCGAGCAACGTGGCGTCACCACTGGCGGCCGACGCGGCGTGCCCGCCTGTCTCGCCTTGATTGGCAACGTCCACGACCAAGCGAACCTTCCACGACGCTTTCTGCTCTTTCTTTCCATAGTCCCCTTTCTCAACCCTTTCTGCATACGCTGCGATGGTCCGGATGGTGCTTCGTGTCCTGCTCGGCACGTCTTGGATCCTGCTTTCGGATGCCCGGTCCTGAGGCGAACCTGACCGAACCACGATGGCTGCTGTCCTCCAGCCTCCTGGCAGGGTCAGCTGCCCATGTTCAGGTCTGCTTACCATCCGAGGTGTCATGCAATTACTATCAGCAGTATGTCGCTACCTTTTCGCTTCTGACAATTGTCAGCTTGCTTTCTGCGCAGACCTTCTCTCTCTGATAACGACATCATTGAAACCAGTGAGGTCATTCAGGCTGATCCATGCAGCATCGAAGCAACTGTCGCCCAGGCGAAATCTCGACCTCATTCTGCGCTAAAATTCAGCTTCGATGTCATAGTCGGTCCGACCGAGCTCGTGATCATCGTAATTGACTGCAGCATGCCCGGACATATAGCGCGAAATGGGTCCCGGTTGGTGCTCAACTTGCATGCCTTTTGATCGTAAGAAACCCTATGTCTAATGTCCATGTCAGGTCTCAAGCAATGCTGTCTATTGTTGCCGGCCAAGGCCCCACAACTTCAGATCTTCTGTTACCCGGACATAAGTATAAGAATAATGATGGGCCCAACGTTAAGCCAAATTTGCCTCCGGACAGCCACTGAAAACTACAGCTGGAGGTCTAGACACGATGCGTCTTCGCAACCTAACTCCATCCCGGAATGCGTCCAATCAAACATCCGCTAATCGATTCGCCTATACCATATTAACGGCATTCCTTGACTTTCCCTAATCCAGCGGCCGCAACTCCTGCACGGACGCGAACGCCCGTGAGCTCAACTGCTCGAATACGTGCATCGGGCTGATGCTAAGGCTGGGCCGAGCAACTCTTCTCGTAATGAGCTACGCGTGATGCACGGAAGCGCCTACAGGCGACCCGGTCAGTGAATCATCCTTGGAACCTGACTCCTGCGAGAATGGGCCTGCAACCATCAGGCCTCATTGCAAGCCGACTTTCCCTATCACCCGCTAGCGCCGCCCGTGGATCACTTTGCGAAGCTGGGGTGCACGACTACCATGATGCATGCGATGACGCTAGGCCATGGCCACAAGCACCAGTGGCATTTGTACATCACCCTCGAAATCGTTGGAAGTGTTCGCCTCGCAGACGCGGGGCGCATGGCTAAGTATATCATTCGATCCGCCTGACTTCCGTCCGTGCGGCGTCACGTCTCTATTGACCATTGTCAGGCTTCTCTATTGCCAAGGGCCTGGGTGTTCGCTTGTGTTGCCCAGGTGTCAGGAATCAGAGAACCAGGCGAGCCAGGTCTTCGTCTCGCGACCAGCCTCATTCCGAACTAAACCAGTCCCAGGCGCGCATGCCACCGTGCTGCAGGACTCTGCGCCTCGCATCCCAATGTTGTTTCTCAGCTTTGCACGCTCAGAGTGGCGAAGAAGACCGGACTCCGATGGCTCGCCCGTCTTCCCCATGGGGATAGATACCGCTCTACCTGCTCTGGACTCGGGCTCGGGATGCAGGCCGTCCGTACGCGACATCGGCCGGGATCGCGCGCTCTACAGCTCGCCGACGGGCTGATCCATCCTCAACCCGACGGTACTCACGCGATATCACTTGGGGCGAATGCGGCTTCACATGTCCGCCACAGTCCCTGGTTCGCAACCAAGAATCGCTCGGCCTATACACGGAGTCTTTCAGCCAGTCCAGAAGCCGAGCTTGCATCTCCCGGGACATGCTTCATTGCGCAGAGGAAGAGAAGAGCTCTATATTTCAGCCTCCTGGACATCGCGAGGCCAACCACCTATGTGCGCGTCTCCTTCACAGGGCATCCCGCCCGCACGGAGCTCAATCAAGCAACGTCTTCTCTGCAGAACAGGTGAACACTCCCGCGGTCGGATTCGCTGGCCTAGCCTTGCGCCGCAGGTTTGTGGATATGATGCCTTCACGCAATGTGCGGGGCGAAGATGGTTCGGCGCGACGCGTGACGTCAGCCTAGTGCCGGGCGTCTGCTGTATCGTACGACGCGCCTTGGACGAGACCGGTTCGACTTCAGCTGACTATGTGCTCTTGCAGCGTGCAGGATGGTCCATCCGCGGCGCACGGCGAGATGCTGACATGGAGGACTTGCCGTCCATCGACGCGTCAGCATCTTGCCTTCGGGCCCATCGCAGCAGCCCGCGACCCGCACCGAGCGCGCCGTTCCCAGCGCGTGCGCGGTGAATCAGACGCAGGCGCCCACGCTGAATCAGCCACTGGACAGGTCCTCGCCATGTCATGTCAGTAAGTTGCTCGTTAAGCTTAGAGTCAGAGCATTGCTAACATCTTGACGGTGCTCGCTCATCGATTCGCTGTCTTTGACTCCTTCGATGTGCAAGTGGGTCCCGGTCCGTCGATGCGACGGCGCTGGCTCATCCTCGCCGCGGACAAAGGTCAGATGGCCTGCCTCGCGTAGTGACCGGGAGCTTAAGCTTGTGCGCGTCGGGTCAAGGCGGGTTCNCGTCCCCACCTCACCTNCAATGTCCGGCCTGCCCTTCGCATAGACGCCGCAACGCCGCAGCCGTGTGCTCGTGCAACCCCGGCGCGCGACGAGCTCCAGGAATCGGCGTAGGACTGAATGCACGGTACGTCGCGGGTGCTTGTAGGTCCATGTGTACGCAGAGCGACACAATCGCCAGCCTCGTCCTGCGGACGCGCAGCAGCCTGGCATCTACTATTGAGCACTCTCACGACGTCCTCCCGCCAGTACTCATTCGCGCTGACCATCGCGCGGCGTGCCCACGCCATAATCTCAATCCATCAAGGTACCCATGCATGCTGCGCGGTGCGGTGCGGTGGGTACTCGTGCGTGGGATGGGTATCTCGTTCACTGCTGCGCATACTAGCAGGATGGTGCTGCGCAGGGCAGAGTGGGCGTAAGTAATGGTCGGATGACGCGNGTCACCTCGGCTGGGGAACGTTGTGGTTTGTTGTCGGAGGCGCCAGGGCCTGGGACGAGGCACGGTTCGCTGCTGATAGTGGACCTCGGTGCACGTCGACGTCGAGTGATGTACGCGTATCCGCATGACGCGTTGGTACCCAATACGAGTATCCATGGACCGGCATAGGTACGCACGTCAGCTGTGATGTATGCGTCCCGTACGGTATTCATTGTCAAACGGGCTCCCGACGCGACGAGCGCACATGATTTCGCGCGACCAGCAGCTCTGGTCCAGAGCTGCATGTATTAAGGCCTAGAGTGCCGCCATATGCCAGCATACATCAGACAATGCTATTGGTTGGGTATGAGGCTTGCATACGCCCGAACTGTTGCGTCCAGGACCCTCTGCCGCTCTCTGACCTATTAGTGGGACTGACCCCGCTGACCCCTGTAAATTTGGTCCCTGAATTGACTGACCGACTGACCGGTCACAATTGGGTTTTGACAGGTCAGTAATAACACTGGCTCTGGACGCTGACGCGACGCGTACAGGCCGAGGATAGACGCGACTAGTACTGTGTCGCGCCGCGCGTGCGTGAAAAGCAACCAGAACGAGCAGCACACGTTCGGATTGTTGCCTATTACTGTAGGGCCTGGAGAGCCTGGACGTGGGAGCGGGAGCTGGGCCGGCGTGATGCGACACACGCGGTTCTGTATCCACCGCGTTGACGTCGAGATCCTGCAGTATCCAGCTCCAGAGCCCGAAGACAGCATCGTGCGCCGATCTCACAGACCAGCCGTCGACTCGAACCTCCGACCGTCCCGCATCCCGCATCCCGCGTCCCGCAGTTCCGCGATCCCGCAATTCGAACCCAGAACCCACGCGTGGAGCGCGATACGTAGTGGAGCGCAGGCGCGCGAGAGGTGGTCGAGGCACGTGGGAGGTGAAGACGGAGCGCGAGAGGCAGTGGGTGCATGCAGAAGGCGGAGTGGACGTGTGTGAGTCGGCGAGGGCGCATGTGAGCCGGTGGGGACATGTGCAGGGAGAGTATCAGGCGATACTCTCGCCTGATACTCTCAATATCAGTGCAAAACAAAGTCGTTAAGACTGTGCTACTCACCTTGCAGGTCTGAAAAACAAGGCGTGGGACGCGTTTGGCTGCAGCCAAACGTTTTCCACGCGCCCCCGCATTCTTTTTTTTTTCCGTTCAAGTCGAAACACGAGCAAGCACAGGTTCCTACCCAGCCGTCCGGGAAGGGCAGCGGGCAGTAATACAGTGCTTTGCATATTGAACTGCAGTCAGCGTCACACGATTTCTTGTTTGCAGCAGCCAAATACATACCCAAAAAGGATACTTGCACCGCCTCTCGGCTTCGCGGCTCTGCACACTATTGCATTTTGAAGACACCCAACCCATTGAAAATGATCAGAAGTCTTCCTTGTGCTTAGTGAGTAGGTTATACTTACAATTCTAGTGAAATTTCATACCTGTGGAGTGCCATGAGCAAGCAGAACTCTGCACCGGGTCCGTATGGTGCCGGGCCGGACTTCCATTTATGGCAGTATTTGGCCGCTACAGAAGTGACCCGGTCCTCGGATCACTTAGTAGTGATGGTGCTCTCCTGCCATGAGAACCTGCTTGTTGCCCTTGATTTCTCGTATATCGAGAGTTCTAACATGAATGTACCTGTATGCGAATTTTGGGTACGAAACTCGACAACGATGAGAAAGGGCGGATAGCACAATTCTGCTGCTGAAGCGATGCCATTCCCACTCCTCAGGTCAAGCCAAGAAAAAGATGGTTTTCTACCTCATTCCTGTTCTATAAGCTTCAAATACACTTCATAGGATGTCAGTCATTATATAAATCATGTAAGATGGTTACGCAGACCCAAAAACCTGGCATTATGGCCTTCAAAGTTTACTTCAAACCATGTCGCTCGTTGTGTTTCCCAAATGATCACACGATCACAAACAGTGGCCGCCATTGCCAGACTCGCCTGCCATCATCCTTTTTGTCTGCATACACCCATCTCTTTCTGCCGTCCTTCCATGGATTTATCTGAAACTCGACATATGTACTCTCATCCCATGTTAATACTATGTCTAGTGCTTAGGACTGCACAATATAATATATTTGCTTAGCTATTTCGTGATTACACCTAAGGTTGACCTAAGGACCCGCACAGTCCCAGGCACCCTGGATGGAATATGCAGCGGATCATTATGAAACTTCGCCAGAATGTCAGAAATAGTAGTCCCTAATGGTATGCAAAAGTTCAAGAGGATTGAGGGTGATTTGCGTGAGATATTCGAGCTTGACCCGAGGACTGGGAGAAACCTGAGGAGTGGGTCACTTCTGTACAAACAAGGAATTTCACGATGCGGACTGCAGTTCAATATGCAAAGCACTGTAGCATACATGACTCATCGTTAATGACAAATTGATCCGAGGAAAGACCGAAACTTCAGCCCACTGCCCTCCCCAAGACGGCTGGCACAAAACATTTGTAAACAAACACCACACTGGCTGTGCAGCAGTGCCTTCCTCCCAATATGGACATGTTTAATTGGACAACGCGTTATGTGACATGCGATATTGGAGCCTCGACACTACTCTCGATACTATTTCAGAAAAAAAAAAAGGCTCTATCGAGAGCTGCTGAAAGCACATAAAAGATATGACCAAATGAGCCTGTAAATGTGCAACCCACATCACTGTTGCTAACATTTAATTGTGGTACTTGATGGTCTTCTCAAAGTGAATGGAATAGGTTGTATAGTTGTTAAGAACTGTACGTTTCATTTCTTAACTTGACATCACTCCCTTCGACATCCACACCATGGTCGATGTCCCGTTGCTCTATTCCCTTTATTTAATTATATCTACATGCATGCATGGATGCTATCGCACTGCCTCAATCCACTATTCATTTCCATCACTGATCATTGCAGTGCTACCTTATCTACCTCCCCATCACGTTTCACCTTCATCATGCGCAGTACGATGCTGCGCAGTGTGCAGTCCTGATTGTTACCTTAGATACGACTCTGACTGCGCATCCCTCATGTATTTAACCCGGTAAGCTGAGTCCCTTAGACCTCAGCTTAACCACTTTGCAACTCCATAGGATTTACCTCCTGTCAGTCGCCAGTGCCCTTTAAGTCCCTCCACGTTGTGCTTCCCTCTCTCAATCGCTCTCGACCCTCTCCATCGTCGACCGCCTCTTGAGCAGGTCAGCCTTTGTTGTTTGTGTGTAGCCTGAGTCCCTACCCGGTCACTACAGGACGTCGGTCCTTAGCAAAGTCCAGAACCTTTCGCTTATTTTCAGCGATGGTGATGGCAGGCTCCAGTGTTTCACGAGGTTCGAGAAAGCCGAAATATGTTACCACCAGCTCGCGAGTGATTTCTTCTAGCTCGGCATTGATATCATCGATACTTCCATGCAGCTGTGTATTGGCATCGTGAATAAATGGAAAATATAGGTAGGAACAATCTGCATACCAGATCAAACTCATCCTCAGTTATGTTGGCATTTGAGCCTAGTATAGCTGTTATGCCAGCCCCAGTCGATGAAAAATGGCGTGAACTCCGAAGAACGGCTTCTGCTAAAAGCGGAAAGACTTCAGTGCGAGCAATAGTGCTGATGAATGGATTTTTCGTGGCCAGGTGTGAGTGTATGTAGATCACAGCCCCCCGTATGACACGGGCTCGCAAAGCAGGATCAATCGGTAAACCTAGTGACATGACGGACGAGGTGGACAAGGTAGACATGGTGGAGACGAGTAGGACGGTGAATAGTAGGTCAAGATGTAGCTATTTGTCTCAATAATGTCAGTTGCGCTGCCACGATATGCAGATAATGACTGCAGACAAAAGGAGCTGATTATTCTTGAAAGATGACTGGTGATATTGGAACACGCACATGCGCAGGGATAGTACCCCTTCAGGCACGAACTTGATACATATATTTCGGGCTGGGCCCTGCTAAACCCATGTGGAAAAGCGACGGGGCGTGCAGCATAGGGTGTATCCGAAGAAATGATGATTAATGTGGGGCCAGAAAGACATATAACGAGGCTACGCACTGAGATAGAATTCAATATTCATTGCTATGGCCACTCCTGACATGCAGACACTCCCAGAGTCGGCCGAGTACCCACTGCCCCAGCAGGTCAGAAATGTGCTCACAGTGCTGTTGAAAGGCTCTGCGAAGAGAAAAGTGTCAGTATAACTTCACCATCTGCAGAGCAGTATAATGAGACTTACATCCAGACTTTACAAGACAGATCTGAAGGCCATGAGGATTTTGCAGACGAACCGAGTGACTACTCTGACTATGGCCACCGTTTCGCACAGTTAGGCAAGCCGTTCACGACCATTACTGCAATCATCGACCATGGGTTGCAGTACGAGAACTGTGATAGTGATGATGAGGCCGATCTCAACACCGACCCCAGGTGAGTAACCTAGTGTCGCAACAATCTTCTTGGCTCACCGATGATTCGAACAATAGGGATGCACAGCTTCAGGGTGACTGGGACATTTTATGCCGCATAATCCCTGGCTTTCGAGACCAGATTATTGCAATGGCTGAACAGCGGAAGCTGAGGAGTGGGGTGTGCACGCAAGTAAGTTGTTGTTTGTTGTGGTACCTGATGAGCTATTTGATGCTGAATATTGTTTTGAATTTGACAGATCAACAATGGTGTTGAACAGGCCCGCGGTGATGATACCGGTAGCATTAAGTATAAAGTCCTTGGATATATTCACTATGATATCAGTGTTTCCCTCGACCTGCTGATCCACCCAAGTGATCCAAACAAGATAGTACGGGGATGGAAACATCAATCACTTGCTACTCTCCTTACTCCAGTCGAGCTGGCTGCAAATGAAATGTACATTCCTCACTTTTGCAACCGTACGATCCTGCTGATTCATTATTTTGTAATCTAGAACCTTTGCTGATGTGATCTCAGGCCGCATCAAAGTCACCGCTCACCAACTGCCATGCTTTCTGTATCCCCACGATCACGAGTACAGTGAGGACAATTTAGAGGATGGGTTATTTTGGGGCCATCTGACGTTGAGGGTACATCTTCATATCTGTTCATGTTATGTACTGCTCACAGCTTACACGGTCTTCTAGGTTGCAAAACATATCCTCCGAGGCCCCAAGTCTGTCTTTGCGCCAGCAGGGTACAGGCGGGGTGGCCGACGTCCTAACTGCGAGATTGTCAAGATGCGCAAGATGACGCCCCACGTGCTTGCCTATATTGCCGTTCAGGTAATGTCACGATAGTTCAATGCTTTCGATTTATTATTTGAGCACTAAGCAAATTATAGGCTCGGTTTGCCATATCCGATGCACAGGAATGGCATACCATCAATCGAAACTTCAATTATGTGATGTTCTTCTGAAATCTCGTTGATCTTCTTGGTGGGGAGGAGGGCAAGAAGATTCTTATGTTTTATGATATGTGAGCAGCAACTAATCTTGTCGCATGGGCTTGTATGCTGATGCTGGTACAGGGAGGTATTCAGTTTACCGGACAACTCGCTTGATCAGCCGGGAGATGCCCCGCATGCCCCGTCCGCTATTGAACGCCTCAAAGCACAGCGCGTCGAGAAGCGCGCTCGTCTCGATGCTGCGGCATTAGGCACTGTTGCTTCTTAGGGTTCTAATCACTGATTAAATCGTGCATGTTGTATGCTGTATAAGTAGTGAACGTGCTGATCATGAATGAATACAATCTCGAGTTTCTGAATCCTAATACCTACATCGGCCACATTGATGATCCATTGGCATGAGCATTCATGTGTTCACGTCGGGCGTGCGACAATCTATTCTGGCCATGGCAAAGGAGCCAAGCATGCGAGCTGTTGCAAAACTTCAGCTTCCGGACAAGTCATTGGCAAGCGCACACAACAGTCAACCCGCGCTGGCATGGCAGATCACCTGGCTGACATATGCCAATTACCATACCATCATTATATAGCCTTGCAATGCTATCTGAGGAATGCCATGCTTCATTCGGTTTGCATAACATTATCAAATGCTTGCAACTTTGCGAAGTATTACAATGGATTTTATGCCTATGCCAGTAACCATACCATCATTATATTGCTGGGTCCTGAGCGGTAGAAAGTACAACAACAGATGATCATTCTAGGGTTTGCAAAGCTTTGCAAAGCTGGGTTTTGCTGACACTTTTTCGCAGATGGAGTGATGTGGCGCGGTTGGCAATTGCCGGTGTCCGGCTACTTTTCAATCTCCAGCTGGGATCCGCCAAGGCCACTTACTACGATAAAGAAATGATCGAGAAACATATGCGGGTCTTGTACTCAGTTCCCGACCATTGTGAATATCTTCGCTCTGGCACCCCCCCAAACCCGTTCTCGCCGAAGCATCAGCACGTTGGATGAATATGGAGGAATTTTACAAGTGGGCATGTATATTGGCAAATCGCATGGCAGATGGTACAATTAAGACAAGCCAGGCCATCAAGCTCACTGCTCCCCTCATATTGACAATGGCTCACGACACCGCCGTCAAGCGACTCATGTTCAAACACCACTATCCCCTCGGCCTAGATCCGGAGAGGTTAAAAGATCTAGTTGATGAAGCTTCGAAAGAGCAGCTCTGGTATTTACAATGGGATATCGGCATTCCTCTGGACGAATTCCTGATTGCGCTGCTGGGCGATGATCATGCCGCCCAGGTCTGGGCTTCATTCCCGGACAACGTCCCCCAAGCACGTGGCAAGTATTTCGGAAAGGTCTTCGCAAATGCTCGGATCCGATTTTCACACTTTGTCCAAGCATACGATACCACAGTCATTTCTGATGGTGCCATGTGGGCTGCGTTAGCGTGTGGCATGGCCTATCAATGCCCAACCACCCACAAAGCCATTGATATCATGATCCCGGTGCTTTTGCGGGATGAGAACCTCTCTCGACACGTTGTGACGGCAATCTTCATCCGGGTAAATGACCGTTGGGACGAGCCCAAGCCGATGATCAACGCGGAAGGTCTCGGGTTTTTCACTACTGCGGATGCGGATGGGAGGTCTCTGACGCGGCCGTACATCACCGTGCTCATGGATTTAGGAGGATATCAATCTCAGAGGATGTTCACAGAAGACCCCTTCATACGACCGGGTAACAACCCCAGCTCTGAAGATCCCAGCCACCTTCGTTATTCGTTCGTCATCAAGGGGTGTTCCCCGAGCGTTTACCCTTACGTAATTCGCGATGGGAGCACCAAAAACTACTTTGCATATCTGCTTCGACATGGTGCAATGATGGATGAACATCCAAGGCAGCAGGCCCTTTCTTCGGTCACGCAGCTCAAGCCGTTCTGGAGTTCGAACTTGAATTCCTTCAGTTGGGCAGGGGAATCGCGGGACAGTCACACCGCGTCCAGGCACCTCTTTAGTGGAGAATATGTAGAGTCAAGGGAAGATCAACGCGAGGAAGCATCAGATAATTTCGAAATCCTATCCTTTGCTAGCGACGGAATGAATGAGCTGTGGTAGAAAAGGTTGAGATGTAAATGCGTGGTATCGGGCGAATTTCCTGTAACTATGCCATTAGATAGTGCCAGTATAATGCCAGTATGATCCCCATATATACACCTAGAAAGCTGAGGAAAGTATCGACGCTGTATTCCGTGTTCCTCGATTATATATCATAGCGAGGCGGCTCCAACGACATCATAACTTACCAGAAGCAAACCGTCTCTGCTGAAAACCCCTTCGCCATTCTCAGCACCACGACGTTGGAAGGAAGACTTGAGAACTGCACAAGGAACGGGTCATGGGTGCGCAGCGCAATATGAATAAAACGAAAAACATGTCAGAACCATATCCCAGCTCGTCGCCAGGCTCTTCCAATGCCCCGCCTTGTTCAAAGCCGCCTTGAGCTCAGCCAGCCACTCCCGATTGCCGTTCGTCAGCACATAGACCCTGTCAAGCTCTCTCCCCGCTGGCGAGTTGCGCACCGTCATGACCTTATTCACGACCTGGTCAATATCGGGGTAACAGCGCCTCATTGCGTCAGCGCGGTCCTCGGGGCTCAGCTCACTGTTCGCGCCGGGCGTCGGCAGCTCGCAGCGGTCGATGAACACAGGCATCTCGTTGAACCCCAGGAAGCGTGAGTACCACAACACGAGATTTGCACAGTGCTCCTCGAAGTCGCCGCGCCGGATATGCAGCACGAGCAGTCCGGGCAATCACGTGTGGCTGGCGGCGCCGGGCCTAATGGACGGGTAGACCAGGTCGCTGTTGGCCTCGACGGCGTTGTTGACCAGCAGCGACCATGCGAACTCTGTCAGGATCGGCGACCGGGAGAGAGCGGGCCAGACGTCGAGCAGTTGGTTTGCATCTCCAAATAGCCTAGACAGGAATGAGTTGCCGTCGCGAGGCTGAAGAATTTGGCACCCACCATACATCAAATGGTTGGGTTCCGCCCTTCATGATCTATATACAGTTTCCGTCGACTTCGTTCAGTGGCCACTGAACTCCGATGAGCTGCAGAACGCGTCGTAGAATCTCAAATACGCTGAGATAGCGCGCGGACAGCTGCGCGCTCTGCACTTGACGGCGTGCGCTGTTTCTATGAGCACCGACGACGTCTTTAGCATCTGAAATGAGACTATTCTCTCAACAGAGTAGAAAATCTGATATGGAGCTTCCAGGGTCCGACGCGATGATCTTGAGGCGAAGACGTTGAATCAGTGCCTGCTTCCAAGATGACAGAAACATGGTGTACAGCTGTTGGTCCTCATCCGGCGGCAGATGTTCAAGAGGAAAGATGGCTGCGTACGTAAGTCCATCAATACATCAACCCTGACCTGTAGCAGCCACGCGAGAGCAGGAGGAAGGGAGGAAGTCGGATTTTTCATTGAGGTCGCCAAAAGATCACCAGCTGGGTATCACATCCGCAGTCTCTGAAAGTGCTCTGGAATAAGTCGGCGCGCCTTGGGCGCGTCTGAGAAATTATCGAGCACGCACCTATTCAATGCCGTATATGAGGATAGCCAGTATAACAGATGGCGGAACACCTCGCCAAGGTGAGGAAGGTGCTCGAGATATGTCTGGATTGAGTGATAGCGCCAAGACATGATACAGCCTTGCACGGCGTCGACGTAGTGCTCCTGAAGAACATTCCTGCCGCATTTTTATCGCACTAATAACAACTCATTGACCTGGTCATCGGTAGGCGGTCGCGACAGACGGAGCCAAAACAGAAGCGGCTCTCGTGTGAAATATAAAGCAGAGGGATTGTTCTGAGAACAGCACCACGGCGTCGAGGTTCTTGGAGAAATCCTCGAGGAGGTCAAAAAGGAAGTACACGGGAGACTGCACAACAGGATGGAGGTGGTGCTGCAGTAGTACAAAGCGGTAGTAGTAAATCAGTCCGTCTTCGGCGAGTCCTATAGCAAGAGGAACGAGGAGGCGGCGCCGCGGCACGTCAACATTTGAAGCGGAGTGCAAATTCCCTTGCAGTCGACGTGGCTACCGTGCAACGTGTAGACTTCACCCCAGAAGACCCCAGGCAACATGGAGTCTTCTCCTGCCCAGTCGCCCTCGCAAAACACGGTTGTCTACACCGTCACAAATGGTGAAGACATCACCGATCTTCAGCTGACCGAGTGCGCGCAGCTTTTTAGTAACAATTATGGCATCTGGANCAAGGAGGCTTCCCAGTTCTCCCGATTCCTGAAGCCCGGTTTGTCGACAATAACGTCCTGCCAACTATTCTTCTCACTTCGCNTTTTGTACAATAGGTAGCCGTATCAAGATGACTGCCAGCAGGCTTCGTGCCCAATCTGTAGCGGATCCTGAGCAGACTCGCCTTTCGACTGCTCATGTGCAGGGGACTCTCGTCGGCCATGCCTTCGCTACCCGTTGGACGTCCCCTAGTGGTTGGTCATTCATCATCATGCCGTGTAGATCAAGTTCTAAGATAACAACAGGAGTTGTTGGTTGGATTACCCAGCTCGTCGTCGACATGAAGCAGCGCAGGCGCTACCATGCAACTATGTTGCTGCAAGTACTTCGGCACGATGTGCTGCTGCGAGATGCTTGCATCTTTGGCATTGTTTCGTCTCACCCTGCCTCATGCAATGCTCTCGTGAAGCTTGGCCGTAGGTGCTTCATCGTGTTCTAANTTGCCACCATTNACNCGACTGTAACAGGTGTCCCGATCGANAATATCGATCTTGGCTTCATCAAGGAGCATGCCGCTGCTGTAATAGGTAGCTCGACAGTTGAGTACCTCAGGACAGCCGAGCTCCGTGGNTCTCTTTTTCATTCTCAAGACACTACCGGTGCTGTTTCCACTGTCTTGACGAACTATTGGGTGGATNATGCTGAGCCCTTGGAGGCATTAAAGAGCTACAAAAGCCGGTCCNTGTGGTGCCTGGGTGATCTGCTTGGCGGGCACGAGTTTCTGGTTATGGTGCCTGTACCACCGGCGCAGTAATTTGTTTTCGTTCTCCATATTTTTTNGTGTCTTCGTTACCTCTGCTATGCTGCTTGCTTTGCTCATGCTTTTTTGTGTACGCTACCGCCCTTGCTCCCGGCCTGCTGGATTCGAATTNCGGGTCGTGTTTCGAACGTCCGCCTCAAATGCACTAACTTGTGCTCAAAAGGCCTATCACTTTGTAATCAGATGTCATCGTCGATGTCTCGTTGATATCTCCTTCTGCTGGTATGTNTCTCATAGGTTGTTCATATTTTTTGAAAACTACGTCATGTTGAATCTTTGTTTCCGTGGATTGATCTAGGATTCCGGGTTCTGTAAAGGTGCATCCAGTGACGAGCCTTTGGANCAGGACTCCAGAACTCCTTCGCAGATTCATAGATGGTTTATACAGGAAAAGCCCAAGCTTAAAGTTCGGAACGTTCAAATGCGCGNTGCGGTGATGCGGATTGCCCACTGGGTGGCATGACTCGGATGACTTTCTCAGCGTGGTCGACAGGATCGAAGCAATGCCAGAGTCCTCTCATATCACACTGCACCCNTCCGTTCGATACAATTCTCTCTTTTAACANAGGAAGGATCGGAGTACGCCCGCAAATAAAGACCGACACCCCGTCTGCCCGANTGTGTGCATAAACGGAGGCTTTTCTCAATACATCGCCACCGCTGCGCTGCACAATCGAAAGATGGGAATCGCGTCGCCGAGTTGCGCGTTCCCACCGGGCGATTCATTTGTATTCGCGACGCTGTGTGGGCTGCTTCGCGGTGCCGCCGGTCTCTTTCGTCGAACCGCCATCAAACGCGCAGCATGTCATTTTATGTCCGAGGCGAGTGGACAGCGGGGTATATAANGTTTGTGAGTCGCAGCAATGGTAACGGAGCGTCCAGTACCAATGGCGAGCTCACTCAAATTCAGAATCTGTTCAGCGTAGAAGGACGGGTCGCCGTTATCACAGGTATGCCTGCCTGTCTCTTTTCAACGATGAATGCTTCTCAATTCATTCTGCTCTGTAATTTAGGTGGCGGCGCAGGTGGCCTGGGTGCGCAGATGGCTGAGGGACTCGTTATGAATGGCGCCAGAGNTACGAATAATTGATGATCAGGATTAGTTCAGACTGACCCATCTTTTTTGCTCCAGTCTACATTGGTGGGCGCAGGGAGGATACTTTGAAAGAACAGGTCTCCAAGCTCGACAATATATCACCGGGAAAAGCACTCTAGTGAGCCGTCTCGATTTCAGCTTTCCATCTGAACCTAGCCGAGCTTCGGAATCCTAGCTTCGTTATAGACATCACTATCCAGGAAGACATCAACAAATTCGTCAAATTTGTTGACCAGCACGAAGACTCCCTGGATCTACTGGTCGACAACGTACGTTAGTCTCATTTCCGTCTCCGTCATTCTCACAACAGCGGCATCGTGAAGGCCGGCCTCTTGACGTTTGGTCCGCCTGCGACATACTTGGACCCTATCGACAAGCTGCAAGCAAACTTGCAAGGAACACCGCTGGAGACATGGAAAGCGCACATCGCGACCAATTCATGGGTGCCATATGCGCTCACGGTCTCGTTCCTCCACTTGCTCGCGCGCGCGGCGAGAAAGGCGAGGGCCGGGGCTCGGTCTTATTCATTACGAGGGTGGCGACGCAGAGCTGGAATCCGCATTTGAATATCGCAGGTGCGTATCATTCCGTTTACATTGTTTGATATTTTTTCATCGTGCTCGATGTCCAAATGCAGGATATATATCCACGAGGACCGGCATGGAGCACATCGCGCGCATTTTAGCAGCGAAACTCCTCCCTCACAAGATTCGCATGAATGTCCTTGCCAAGTCCTTGCGCCTGGAATTTGCTCAAGGTGTGTAACTATCCCACACCACCGCATTCCAATATCATCCCAATAACGTCGTCTTTTTGGCCAGCGACGCTACTCGCCCGAATGATCCTAATGGTATAGCGCACCCTAGTGTGGCTTCGAACTTTGTTCCGTTCGGGGGGGCGGGAAGTCGGGAGGATCTCATCGGTCGGTCCATGCGTGTGTGCGCAGTTGGAACTTACTGATCGCTCTGCCATAGGAACTACTTATCATATATTTAGCGAGCGCGGCGTCTGCCTATATCACCGGTGCACGGCTCGACATCGACGGGGCCTCGTCCTTATCTCCAATGGTACGAACAAAGTCCTTCCTTGAGGCCGCACTAGCACTGTCAGTGGCGGCGATACTGGCCCACAATTCCCAGAGGCAACCTCATCATCAAGTTCGTCGCATAGGAACATTGCCTCTAATATGAGGGCTTCTAATATATATCAAGAGAACGTTCCTCGTAATGATCGACATAGTACACTGATAAATATAGGCCATAGTTCAACCCGTCTGGGACACTACAGTACGTATACAAGAACTCAAAACCCGTGATGCGTCATGATGAGGTCAGATCTACACCCTGCTCGCACGGTACTCGGATGTCTGCGCCTGCGGGAACGCGATGCTGTCGCGCGGGTAGAGCGTGCCGTGCATGGGGTCCTGCCACGCTTTGTTCGCGATGCAGAAAAGCATGCTCGTGAGGAAGAGCGCGAAGACGAGGATCCAGCCCATCCAGGCGAAGGCGACGAGCGCTGTGAGGATGCGGCACGTGTGGTACTGGTGGCACCAGCCGAGGTCGCCCCACGTGGACTATGGCATTATCGGTGAGTGCGAATCGTGTGTGGCTGACAGGGGCGAACTTACGCTGGAGATGGGCGACGAGGTCGAGGTGGCGATGGCTGCGCCGACGAGCCAGAAGACGAAGAGGATGAAGAGGCTGATCAGTTCGCCGAGGAAGGTGTGCACGAAGCCCTCCTCGCGCCGGTGGGTGATGGTGTGGATGCTATAGTGGGTCTTAGCATTTGCTATTCTCACGGCCCAAAAAAATAACGCACATGAATGGTATCCAGAGCATGGTCATTATCGACGTTGCTACGAGCTCAGCAACGATGGGGTCTGTCGGGCACCATCAGTACAAGCCGACTAGGGAGTGAGGCAGAGACATGCCATAGAAAGGCTGCCCCAGGTTGAGCGGGTCGAAGGGCGACAGGTGGGTGGTGTAGTGCAGTCTGTCTGCACATAGGCCCAGCAAAACTGCCGAGAACAGCCACTATGGTAACACGGTTAACATTTGTTTCTCGTGCTCTCGATGGTACGCGACCGACTCACCAGAACGACATACAGGAAAATACGGAAGGATCGTACGAAAGCCATTAGAATCGTGAAGAGCAGGAGGTAGAGTGTGTCAAGGGTTTACGGTGGAATGCGGGGACATGAGGCAGGATAGCGCTCATTATATAGGACCGGGACTCCATGGTAGCGAGAAGAGGGAAACTGGCGTGCCGAGACGTGAAGAAACGCCACCATGTGTTTTCCACGTGACCGTGTCTGCTTCCATGCGACGCTCAGCCTCGACACGCCTCCTCCTCCTGGCCACCCTTCATTCCCGGATCTACGGCTTCCCCTACTGGGACACAAGTGCCACCTGCCGATTCGCTGTGGTGAGACCTTGCGCGATTTTCTCTTCAGTTGGATTGGGTGGTCTGATTATAGCTCATTTGGCAGTGCTCATTTCACCGTCCTTGACGTCAACTTCCCTAGGATGGGCGTCCTAGGCCCACGTACAACGCCGCCGTATCGATCGATATGTCTTACGCATGCTGCTTCGGGGCTCGATGACGGCTTGTTGCTGTGCCTTTAGTCGCTGGACCCACCGCTTCATTGACACCTCACGACTACGCTGTTCGCATGCCGGAAATTCTAGCAGGTTCGAGGGCATCGCGCATGTGCAGGAGATTCTCAACTTGGCGATGTCAATCCATAGGAAGCACGAACATGCGTTTGATGCGAATGAACGCCGGGTTCCTTGGAGGCAAGCGAGGCTGTCCGACATCAATTTATAGCTTACTGCAAGTCCAGTCGAACGGTCAAAGTTCGAGAAGGCAATGGTCCGTATCAGCCGCCGGGATATCTAAGTAGGTGCCTCTAGACAGGAAGACACAGAATTACCTGTTTCCTGACTTTCACAGTCAGTTCTGCGATCAATGTTCGTCTGCCTGTTCGTACATGCTTTCATTCGGTCACTTAATAACTATACAGGCTCTCTTTACGCCGGAAGCTTCGTGAACGGGATTTGGCTAACCTTGTTCGACGGTGACGTTGGCCACGCGACACTAATGCTCAGTGCTTCTGCTGTCGACCTCCTACCTCGCCTATATTGCACCCCATCCCGAATGAACACCTATGCTATTCCTGCATATGCGGTGCAACGTTGGACCGGGGCCTGATCCACTAGGATACGTAGGAGCCTGCTAGTGGCACAAACGTGCTGCATGGAGCAGTTCTTCTTCCGGATGCGCACATGAAGAGTGACTGTCGCCCCACCCACGAGCTGGTCATCGCATTCGCGACACGGTTCATTACTAGCCTCTACAGCCTCTATAGCATAGAAACAAAGCCTGCAGCGCATGTTCCTGTTCTCCAACAGCTCCAGTCCTTTGTGTCGATGATGGCTTCCCGAGTGCTGCGTGGATCTCATGAATCTCCTTGGCGCCGTCGAGTTGTTCAGCAATGGTGAAGGGGATAAGGTTTGCTCCTTGTACCTTATCACTTCTTTCCGCTTTGGAGATATCTAATTGTGCCGCGTTCACTGGGACTCCCGCAGACGTGAAGATCTCGTCCGTACTCCGAACCATGAGGGGGCATGCTTCCTGCCTATCGTGGACTTTTTGCTTCAACCATGCTGCGCGGGCATCAAAGTCGATACGGCCGATGGCTCACTGCGGAGATTGGCTTCACCCTAGTGCGGCGCGAAATCAACACGATCGTGGACTTAAAGCATCTCAATTGCGGTGGCGATCCGCTTTACAGACATAATGGCCGGGTACCGCTTCCTATAATGCACCGTCAGGCAAGAACTTGTTCGTGCCGTTGCTGATAAGGCCGAACCCTCCGTCGACAGCGATCCTTTCGCCGGTCATATAGCCCGACGCCGCGCTGGCCAGGTATATGATAGTCCCTGCATGACGTCCACCAGTAAGCACCGGCAGCACATACATACGCGTGAAACTATGGACTGACCGATCAGCTCCTCCGGGAATCCCGCACGCTTGAACGGGACGATGTGCGAGACCGTGTTGGGGTATGCCAGACCCTGCGGGTCGTCCGGGCGAGTCGCAATACTGAACGCATGTGAACAGACGGCCTTGGGGACGCAGGGGCGTCGGGCACGTACCTCGGGAATATGCCTGGCACAACGACGTTGACGCGGATCCTGTGGGGGGTCAGTTTGGCGGCGAGGATGCGCGCGATGTGCTCCGCGCCGACCCTTGTGGATATATACCCTGTGCGGTAGCGTCAGAAGCAACGTAATAGCAGCAGAAGAAGAACTTCCACCTGAAAATTTGAGGTTTGGGTTCCAGCTCTGCGTCCCTGAGGCCGTGATGAACAAGACAGAGCCCCTACCGCCCTTCTGCGCTGCGCGGGCGAGCAGGTGCAGGAATGAGACGGTGAGCGTGTACGGGGCCCAAGAGTTCGTTGCGAGGCAGGCCTTCCAGGTCTCGAGGGGCGGCTCTTTCAGGTTTGCTTGCAGCTTGTCGAGGGGGTCCAGGTATGAAGCAGGTGGACCGAAAATGGACAGGCCGGCCTTGACGTTTCTTATTTGTCAGAAAGTTTGAAAATGGGCTAAGAACTAACGCACATTGTTGACTAGAAAGTCGAGGGAGTCCTCATACTGCTCAATGAATTTGACGAGTTTGTCGACGTCCTCTTCGACGGTGATGTCCATAGCGAAACTGGATGCAAGCGTTCAATTTGGGTCGGTAAGAAAGTTATATTGTGATAACTCACTGGCGTGCTTTCCCCGGAGATATCTTGTCGAGTCTGGAAACCTCCACTTTCAATGTGTCCTCCTTGCGCCCCACGAGATAAACTGGATCAGCAGGGGTGAGTCCATTTGAACTGAGCCTCCCGAAATCCTTTGCTCATACCTCTAGCGCCGTTGGCGACAAGCCCTTCTGCCATTAGAGCACCCAGGCCACCGGCACCACCACCTGAATCATGGTACGCAACTAGATGAGCGACAGAAACCATTGGAGAGCGATACCAAAAATACCTGTGATAAGAGCGACGCGCCCCTCGACGCTGAACATGTTCTCGACCTTAGGTGAGCTCGTCATTGTTAGAAGATGTTTGAGTCGTTGACAGTCGATGAGTCGACGCAGCGTTTATATACCCCCATCGGCATGCGACTCGAACAGAACCGGAGACAATACAATATTTGATTTGACCTGCCAGATGACGCAGTACAGCTGAAACTCCACAGGCTTTGATACCGTTGTAACGAAGATATGGNAGGAGCGGGCAGTCAGTGTGGGTGCTTTACAAGCGCTACAGTCTTTCCTCGCTCCGTGAAACGCCACCACTCCATGAAACATCTCTAGTAAAACATTCTCAATTTTACTCCGATCGAGCCGAAATTTGACATAGCTGTAGAGGTACATGTTATCTAATTGTGGTATTAAAATCAATTTTTTTGAGTGACCCTACAATGCTGAACGAAGGAATTCCAGTTGCAAAGTGCTGACTTTGGCCGAATCTGAGTTTGTGACCACCATGTTCTGACACAAGTCAGAATCAAAGTCTCTTATTTAGTTTTTTCTCGGAACCAAGACCACTATCCGAGCGAGATCACAAATTTTTACGAAGAGCAGTGCAGTATTGGCTCTTAAGTAAGACTTTTGAAGCCAGGCATGATACGACGCAAAGTTGAACATCACGACGTGACACGAGCAGCGATGCGACACGACCTGCACTTTGATCTGAGCTGCGCTCATCCACAACTGTCCTTTCAGAATCCTAATCTACACCTATATTTCTATACCCATACTAGTAATCTACCATACATTCAAATGATGAAGCGGGCCGACTCTCAGCACGTTAAAGCAGCCACACTCTGCCAGGCCAATGACACTCGGATGCAAGCTGCCATCAAAGATCTCCTTGCCGAGAAAGAGAAGCTCGTCCCAGGGAAGAGCTGCCGAGCTATTGCAAAGGAGCATGGTGTTGATCACGTCATGCTATCCTGACTTGTGAAGCCAGAGAACAGGTCAATATCAGACTTCAATGCATCCAAGCAGAAGCTCACCCCGTCTGAGGAGCATGTTATGGTTGAGTGGATCTGTCAGTCAGCAGACCGTGGATTTCCTCAAACCTATGATCAGGCAAGAAAAGACCTTTACTCACATGTCGAAGCTTGACTGACAGCCCGGCGGGTTTAGATTGAAGCCATAGCAAACGACATCATCCAGGCATGACTCGAAGCAGGCGAGCACTTGAAGCCGGTTGGGAAGAACTGGTCATCGCAGTTCCTCGACAGGCACATGGACCAACTGAAGATGACATGGGGAAAATCTCTTGCATCAGAGCATGCACAATCACTCAATCCTACGAATGTCACGTCATGGTTTGGGCTGGTGAAGAGGGAAGTTGTGGACAAGGATGTGGATCCTGAGCTCATCTACGGGATGAATGAGAGTGGCTTTCCGTTGCTGGATACCAGGACCCGCTGGGTCATTATGGAGGTTGGCAACTGCAGTTCGCAAACCATCCAGGTCATGTGCCCGATCTGGCTGGAGAACAGGTGCAGAAAGTGGTCACGGAGCACAATGCAGTTTTCTGCATGTAAAAAAAACTGATAATGTTTGAAACAAATATGGTAGTGTACTATACATTATATGATGCTGTATGCAAAGTTTTAACACATGAATTGAAGAACTAGTGGAGGTAGAAAGTCAAAGCCTGTAGGCAGATGAGGATACGAAATACAATATTGAGCGGGCAATTAAGTGTCGGCAGGGCGATTCTGTAGCATATATCACTGTATAATCACCCTTTGTCTTAGCCAATGAATCATTTTTCATGCCTTCTAAGTACCTTTTCTCAATGTCTGGCATCTGATCTCAAGAAATCATTTATTGTGACCCAGCAATCTAATATAACTGATATTTTCCGGCTGACTTATGTCTCTCCGGCCTCGATTTCGGGCACCGGACGGGGCGAGCCAGAAATTGCCTTATCGGGTAAAATTTAGAATTATTAGAAAAAGATTATTATTTGGCTTGGGGCGGAAAGAGGCCAACTGTTGGGATCTTTGTTTGTTCGGACCAAAGCGTGACAGTTTGGCGCTCTAAATCCCATTTGTGAGTTTAGTACCGCACACACCTTCGCATGCCTTACAGCACTTAAGGTTCCTCTAAATAAGCAGATAATATCCTACAAACAAGGTTCATGTACAGACATTGAAGTTTGAATAGCTGTGACCCAACTGTAACCTGCACGCTGTGCCTGCCGGCCCAGTGCCACCACCGAGACACCAAATATTGTGCCCAGAGGTACCTCAGACACACACTCACAGCAACATGTTCCAACATCGCTATAGCGGCATGGATGCGACATGTGGAGATTGTACTTATCCTACCTGCATAGATATCTCGCTTGAGTAAGTACAAGTTGCGGTGTCTGAGGCACGCAGACTTCTAGACTTTAAAAGAGAACATGTCGGCATGTCCAGAACGTTAGCATGCCGCAACTGGCGCAAGCTCTTCGCTCTCCTCAACGTCAGAAGCACAAGTGGGAGAGTTATGGCCGCCACGCTACGGTGCCGGCTGAGACCTGTGGCACGCCTTGGTGTGAGCTTCGAGGTTGCGCATAGATCTATGGCCCAGCGAGGACCTTTTTTTTTTAGCATGTACTTTTATCAATTCAGTTAGAAACGTACCGAGAGTCAATGTCCGTCGTTGAAGACGGCAGGACACTACAAGACGCAGGGGCAAGGGTCAGAGCAGTCCGTCAATTGACGTGTGACATAGTGTGACTATCTGGCGACTACAAACAGATTTATCGATGCGTCGACTGCAGTTTCATATGCAAAGCACTGTAGACACACCACACTTCAAGACCCGTCCCTGACGGCCTGATCCTTTTCTCTACAACATCATGTTGTCCGCGGAAGCAGCCAGGAGCGAGATCGCGAGGTGAGTCCTAAAGATTGACAATTGAATCGCATCTGAGCAGCCTGAAATCATACAGTGACTTTTGGATGTCTCGTACCCAGAGGCGACTATTGACGACGGACGGCGTGACGGCGTTCAGCTCAATGGATGTGATGGATACGGCTCGTCAGCACATCGACACCGAGCTAGAAGCCATGCATATCGCCTTCTCGCTAATGCAAGCGCGTCGAAACAGGCTCTCCTCCATATCCCTCCTTGCGCCTGAAGTGCTGCTCAATGTCTTCGCCTTCCTCGCTGTCTGCGACCCACCTGTTTGACATGACGACCGCAAAGACGACCGATTTTCCGTCCTGCTCTCTCGACCTCCCAAGACGCCATATTCGGTGATCGGCTGGATCAGAGTAACGCATGTATGCCGGTTTTGGAGAGATGCAGCTCTTGCACAGACACAACTTTGGAGCACCGTCTCGAGTATCTCCCCGAGCTGGGCGCTGGAGATGATGTCGCGGGTCAAGGATATGTCATTCGATCTTCAGGTCTGTTTCGGACGAACTGGGAAGACGAATGATTCCGTTTATGCCGGTATACTGGGCGAAGGTCGTCTAGCGCGTTTGAAGGCTTTGACTTTATACAACTATAGCTACCATCAGGAAAACTCACTCTCACTCGTGAAGGACCTCACCTCCCCTGCGCCGCTTGTCGAGTCGCTGTCTTTGTCCGACTGGCGTGAATGGTGGTCTGACGGCTGCCAGCTACCAGCTGATCTGTTTGGCGGTGCAGCGCGCGGTTGCGCAGCATATACTTGCACCACTGGACATTCGCCTCGTGGGACGCCCCGTATCTCCAAGATCTTACCACTCTCAAGGTCACGTTCCCGGAGAAAGACAGCGACGGAGCGCGCCTGCCCACAGTCCTTCAAATACTACGAGTCCTCAAGCGCATGCCTCGTCTCCAGATACTCACGTTGGAGAACGTTCTCAACCCAACATTCGACGATGGCTTGCCCCGAAACCATCACCTAGTCCCGTTGGCGCATCTGTCCAGGATGCGCCTGCGCTGTGAGGCTGCTCAATGCGTTTTCTTGATGAGCGGTTTGACAGCCCTGCCCACCACCGCACGGCTGAGCCTGTGCCTCATTGGGCCTCGCCAGGACCTGCGCAACGCCATCCCGATGCTCAAACCATTCAGCATGCCTATGAACGACCCATACGACCCACTCATATATGTTTCCCTCGACTGCTCGAAAGAATACGGCCACAAGACGATCCAGTTCTCAGCCGCGAACAAGAGCTCTCTCGGGCATCCGAGAGGCAAGATATCGCTGTTCTACCAGCCTCCGGACGTTCGCTGGTCGGCAACGTTGCAGCGCCTGTTCACCGAGTTGTGTCTGGGCGAAGTGGAAGTCTTGGACCTCTCTGGCAACGAGCTGTACCGGCTCACGATGAAGGGATTCCAGGTCGCCTTTGGGCCGATGAAAGCGGTGCGGGATCTCCGCTTGGGAAAGAAGGCCGGCAGGTTCTCGAGGAACGGAGGGATTGTGGAACTCATCGAGGCCTTGGCCTTACCAGCGCCCCGTCCGAAGATGCCCGCCAAGAAGGCGCGCGCCTCTACGACCGACGAACAGGACCATCCACTGCTGTTCCCAGAGCTCGAATCTCTGACCCTCGTTTCGATGAATTTGGCCTCTAGGAAAGCGGATGGGGAGACCACGTACCACGAGGTGCTCTTGGAGGTTCTGGAGACAAGATGCACTTTTGGTGTGCCATTGCAGCGTCTGATCCTGAAGGATTGCACCTATAAGGAGAGCTGGCTGGCGACATACGGTGGATATGTTGTGAAGGTCTCTTCAGAGCATCCAGGGCGTGTCCTCGATGAGAACTTCCAGATTCCTCACTCGACGCAGCACTTGATGATTTGAATAGTAATATGAAGAAGTTGGACGCTAATAATTTGCTACGCTCTGTATCCATATTTGTAATCTACTCGCAATGTGTTGGCACACCGGCTGCTCTGTACACAACAGCCTCTGCACACCATCATGCAAAAACGGAAGGCTGATGAGCTGATGTCGTCATGGACTCGAAGCGAGCCAGAGCATTGGAAACTTTTTCCGCTTCCTTCAGCCGAATTCGCGTACCTCGGGCAAATCCATAAATTGGTGTCCTGAGGCTCTTTGTTCTCATTACTCTCTCCACGTATGCGCTCACATGCCTCATCAAGAGCGCATACCTGAATCCAAGTCAAAGTGAACCAGCTTTCACGTCTCCCTACTCCCTCTTTTCTTATACCGTGCCGGGCCAGCAGAAATACGTCATCGCGCATACATACACTGCCAACGAATCTCGGCTGCCGTAGACTTCACCAGCTACTAGTGCTTTGAGATGCCTTCAGAGACGACAGAAGCGCCGAAGTAAATTGCCTCTGTATTGTCTTTATTCGATTTTGAACTTAGTGCGGCCGTTTTTACTGCAGATCATTCTGGGTAGCCAGTGCACAGGCCAGGATGCAGCCGCTCGACGACGTGAATCCGCTCAGCTCGCAAGCTGACATCGACTCTGCTCGACAGATGCTGGATCACGAGCTGCTGGCCATACACTGTGCGATCGCAGCCGCGAAAACGCGTCGAAACACCATGGCCCCGATATCGAGGCTGCCTCCCGAGATGATGTCGCATATTTTCCGCCTCTACGCCCTGGACGAGATACCCGCAAAGTCGCGGCGCATCCGGTTCGAGAATCCATATGCCGTCTTGGGCTGGATCACCGTCACCCATGTCTGCCGCGCGTGGCGGCAGATGGCCCTCGACGACGCGTCCCTGTGGAGCCATCTTGTCGATATCTCGCCGACCTGGATGCTGGAGATGTTTGAGCGGTGTAAAGGCACGCCGTTCGGAGTCAAGGCCAGCTTTCGCCGCAGGGAAAAGGAAGAGGGGAAGACGATGTCCGGAGTGGTACAGGACATACTCGCGCGAGGGGGCACGGCACGCCTGAGGTCGTTGAAGCTGGACATGGGATGGACCAACAAGAACATGGTGCCAATCTTCGAACAGCTGCAGACCGCTGCCCCTTTCTTGGAGTCCTGTGTTCTCAAGATCGAGGGGTCGTATCCGCATATCCGGGAGCACATCCCGAAGAACCTGTTCGAGGCCAGAGCACCCCGTCTACGTCGACTGATATTGAATCACTGGCTGATCGTTCCGTGGAGGTCGTCGTTCGTTTCAAACCTAGTTCAACTCGAGGTCATCCAGTCCATCTCCAGTGGCCGGGCGCTATCGGTCGCCGATCTGCTGCGTGTTCTGTCACGGACACCTCGCTTGGAGACTTTAGTACTTCAATACGCTGTAACTGAGAGGGAATCCTCATCCGACAGCACGATTGCGAAGGAGAAAATAGTCGAGCTCCCGCGTCTTTCCAAATTCACTATCCGCACATCCGTGTATGCCTTTGTCCTTCTCATGAGTGGAGCACAAGTCCCGCCGTCCTGCAATTTGTCACTGGAGTGCAATGGCAAGGCACAAGACTTGCGCACGCTTTCTCCGGTTCTCGGTCCATTCGGCGGCCCATTCGATGAGAAGCCTCTTCAACGGATCAAGTTCGAAAGCGCGGCACATCACCGGGAGACCTCCCTCCAATTCTCCGCATTGACCTCGACCTCTCCATCCGCCTCTCCCAAACTGCAGCTCCGGCTCCACTCCCACGAAAAGGACTGCCTCACCCTGGTCCCGCAGCTCTTCCACGAGATGTCTCTCGAGCATGTCTCCATATTCGAGGTGCAGGGACTGGACTTCCGCCGGTGGAAGAAAGCCGACTTCCAGGCTGTCTTCGGGCCGCTGTCCGCCGTGTCCGAGATCCGCCTGCACGGGACGAGCAGCAACGAGATATTGGAGCTCTTGATGAAGGCCGCGCCCCGCGCGAAGGCGACGAAGA
>SFCI01000240.1:0-28910 GCA_004681135.1 Hericium alpestre | reverse complement strand
GGGCGCGGTGGCCTCAGATGCGGGGAGAGAATTTCCAGAGGCCATGGTGGTTAGTTTGTGATCGTCGGTGCGGGTCGGGTTTTATCCTCAAGGCAACGTCGCGGTATTTAAGCTATCTGCGTATCGCGAAACCGATAGCATGATCAAATTCGTGGGGTAAACATAAAATTATATCTGTACACCCCTGTAAACCCACCTTCAAGTTGGAATTTGCGCCCGCAAAATGAGGCGGATAGCCTTGGCCTTGAGGTCTGCTTCTTTGCGGGATGAGATGGGTGCGATTTACCATTTGGCAACACTCGATTTCCGTACGAGGGGCTTGGATATGCAGCGAGGCGGTCAGTGAGTCAGGTCGAGATCGAGGCATTCCAGGCAGACGGGACACCGACCGGCCGAACCGGGCGCACCTGATAGCGCTGAGCCCGTCGAGGGCCGACGATGGTTAGTTTCGGCCGGCCCGCCGACGCGTCTTACTCTCCTGACTCTCTTCTTCAGGACCCTCCTTCGCTCTCCGCGGTCTTCATATCTACAATCTATGCCCTTGTACAGCTTTTCTTGAGGTCTTTGCAGGCTGAACCAGTCAGCTGGCCTAGCATGGCCCCAAGTTTCTCCAAGTCTCGACCCGCCGGCGCCAGAACTGGAACACTAGACGCGTTTTTCTCCCAAGGCCCACAGTCAGACAAGAAACGCAAGCCAAGCACCAGTACGTCCCTAGCGCAGCGGAAAGCGACCAAGCCCGCTGCCAACGCGAAGGGCAAGCAGCGCGCGGCACCGCCTCCGGACGCGGACGTTATCGTCATAGACTCGTCGGACGACGACGACCCCCCCGCCGACGCGCAAGCGCAGGGCCGACTCGTCGAGCGATGTCGAAATCGTAGAGGTAAACGACGTGCCGCGCGCGAANTGTGCGCCGGCCAACAAGAAGACCAAGCGCGAGGCGGATCGAATACCGCGGCCGGGCGCGTCGAAGTACTGGAGTGATCAGAACTTGAACTTGGCTGCTGCGCTTCGAGAAATCAATGCGGTGAAGCGGGAGCCAGGCGAGGGCGAGACGTTTGGCAAGCCGTTTTTGCTGCTTGAGTCGAAACTCGGGCCTTCCAAGTCGTCTACGTCTTCTGAGGGCGGCAGCTCGTCAACGCTGCAACCGACTTCTGGATCCACAATGTCGTCCAATACTCTTGTGCCAGATTGTGCAGCGTCTGGATCGAAGACGCAGAGTCCCCCTGGCCCTCCAGACAGCCAGGACGACATCTTGGAAATTGACAACGAATGGGGCATGGGTGACGACGAGCTCGCGCCTGCGGAAGGCGGGACAGATACCTCCGCGCGCGATGAGGATGAAGTCGAAGACTCCGTTGATGTGGACCTCACCGGGGATAGCAACGCCAGCCAGCGACTCGAGGCTTGTCCGCTGTGCGATAAGGCGCTCACGGGCCTCTTCGTTTTTGTACGTCGGTCGGCTAGATCTGCGGTGTGAAATCCTCATTCTTTGCTGTAGGAAATTCAGGAACACATCAACAACTGCGCGGACGGGCTCGCGTCTTTACCTGTTAAAGACGAAGGTTCACCGCAGCCCCCAGATGCGACGACTTCTATACCTATCACCAAAGGCGATGCAAACGCGTTCTCGGTCCTCATGTCCTCCCACAAGGAAAACGAGGCCTGGAAAGAAGCCAGTATCGCGGAAGATCGCAGCTTTCGACCGACGAAGGGCAACGGCGGGCGCAGGAAGGCGCCGTTCTACAAGGTTATGACTGGCATGCCGATCGCGGTCGATGCGTTCCGCTATGGAGCCATTCCTGGCGTTACTGCCTATTTCTTGACGTGAGAGCTCTGCAGTATTGTATTGTGCGTGGTTGATTCATAATGTTTTACCTTTAGACACGCGCACTCGGACCATTATACGAACTTGTCGTCCAATTGGAAGAATGGACCCATATACTGCTCAGGTCAGGCCTTCTTCTGCTGTGCTTATACCTTATACTGACTCTTCATTAATCCTTTTTTATATTGATTATGCCTTATACTGACACGGCATTCCCATCAGAGGGCACCACAAACCTGATCATCCACATGCTTGGCGTCGACCGCACATGGATACATCCCCTGCCCATGGACGTCCCCACGACGATCCCGAACACGGGCGGCGTCCAAGTGACCCTCATCGAAGCAAACCACTGTCGGTCTTTATCCACTTGTCTACGACACGCTCTTGCTTATCCACTTTCTTGCAGGTCCGGGATCGTCCTTGTTTCTGTTCGAAGGGCCGCAGACCGTCGACGCGGGCGACAGCGCGTACAAATCGCATTTCGTCGGGTCGAAGCGGCTCTTCCGCTATTTGCATTGTGGGGACTTTCGGGCGTCGCCGCAGCATGTGCTGCACCCCGCCGTCAAAGGCAAACGCATCGACTGCATATATCTGGATACGACGTATTTGAATCCGAAGGTATATTTTACTGGGATCTTTGGTGACAATGAGCTTACGGGTCATTTATCGTAGTATTGCTTCCCGTCGCAGGCTCAGGTGATCTCAGCTTGCGCGGACCTTGCAAAGCGGATAGTCTCTGGCCAGAACGGGACGCCCAAGGGCGTGAGCAGTTTTTTCACCGTTGTTCCCAAGGTAGAAGACAAGGGAGTTCAGAAAATCGACAGGACCCTTGTCGTGGTCGGGTACGCATATCTCACAGTAATACCTTCTTCGCGCCTTTGAGATTAAGGCCCGCCACACAGGACATACTCTATTGGAAAGGAGCGCGTCGTCAAAGGTCCGTTCTCCACACTCATGTGTCTTGTCTGCTGTACTCATATGCTCGTACAGCCATCGCTAAAGCGCTGCAGACCAAAGTCTACTGCGACTCGCGCAAAGCGGCCATCCTCCGCTGTCAAGACGACCCAGAGCTGCACGCCATGCTGATCAAGGATCCCTTCGAGGCCGGCGTGCATATCGTCCCTCTCAGTATAATCAACTCAGACACGATCAAGGAGTACATCCAGCGATGGCAAGGACACTGGAGCAAGGTTCTCGCATTCCGTCCGACCGGCTGGACGTCAGTACCTTTTTCCTTTCCTGTTTGTTGATCTCGCTCACTCATCTCGACAGATATACCCCGCCCGTCACCACCGTTGCGCCCTCGGTCGCGAACATCGTCGCGCGCACGCCCCACCGCGAGTTCACGCACGCGCACCTGCGCACGATGCGCAACAGCACGCCCGCGCACCAGCTGTACGGCGTGCCGTACTCGGAGCACAGCTCGTTCTTCGAGCTCACGTGCTTCGCGCTCTCGCTCGACTGGGTGCGCATCGTCGCGACGGTGAACGTCGACAGCGAGGGCAGCCGCGCCAAGATCGCGGCGTGGGTCGCGCGGTGGGAGGCGGAGAGGAAGAAGCGCGCGCCCGGGGTCGTGCCGTACCGGACGATGGATTACTGGTAGGGCTTGCTTGGGCTGGGAGGATATTGTTATGTTGGATCTGTCACGATTAATTCACGCTGTAGACTAGCATCGCTTCCGCACGGGTATCTCAGGGTATAATCATACACCATCTATTTGCCCTCTATCTGCAGCCACATGCTCCAGTGCCTCCGCTCTTCCTCGTCGCCTTCGAACACCCATGGCATTCTCACTATGGCTGAAAAGCCCTCGTCCAGATTCGGCTCTTCGTAGTTTGACGAGAAGCTTGAGAAGGCCAGGTATGGCACGAGGTCGCGCTTCGGCTGTTAGAAGGTTATAAAACTGGGGTCATGATCAGAGAGTAGAGGGGACTTGCCTCTCGCTCGGCAACTGATGGAGGCAGGTTGTATGCGCGGTAGAGGTTATTATGCCATGCAAGCTCCTGCGATCCTTCGAATACGAGGCCCCTGTAGAACACCAGTGAGTGCCCATTCCGCATTCTCCCACTTCGGCGTACCTCACAGGCGTCTTCAGTTTCTTCGCAAGGTCAATGTAAAATTTCCGCGTCGATCGATCGCGATTCGTGTTATCTGCAGCTCGCACGTTAGGGAGACCTTGCGGACGTCATTCTGCAGAGCTCACCGATAACGCAGCTCTTCCCGCGCGACAAGGCCTCCTCCGTCGCCTTCACACACTTCGCTCGGCTTCCCAATGCGTCTTGGCTGATGTGGACGTAGCCTTTTGGGCTGAAGTATTTCCGGCAGGCGGATGATTTGCCGAGGCAGGGCATGCCCACGAAGAGGACAATTTCTGGCTTGGAGGATGGGGGGACGATGTCTGCTTCCGATGGTTTGGCCCCTGGAAATAGTTATAGAATTAGAAGAGCGTAGAGAATGGAGGACGGCGCATACTCGGTTTCAGTGACGACACGTTGAAGCCGGGTAGTTTGTATGGTGCTTTAGGTAATTTGAGGAAATACTCCTGCAGGGGGGATGAGAGGTTTGATATGAAGAGTAAAGAAACTGTACGGACCTCGGGGGTGTAGAATCGGATGCCGACGTTCAGAGCGAACTTCCGGTCCGTCGAGGCAAAATCATCGGCGCGTCCTGCGGCGTCGCCGACATAAAACGAGGTACTTTTGTCTATGTGGTATTGTAGATAATTCGTCGGCGCATTCATGCAGGACATACCTATTTCGACACCTTCGGCGCTGAAGATCTTCTCAAGCTCATACCACATGCCAGGTATGGGCTTGCGGTAGCCATCTTTCGCAGTAGCAGCGAAGATGCGGAAAGGCACGTCCGGAAGCTGAATGATTGATTATGAGACAACGTGCAGATATGGAGGACACAAGGCATTTGCATACGGCTTTGGCGAGGCGAGGTATCTTCATCTTCCAATCGTCCAGCTGTTTGATGGCTTGATTTGAAATAAGCACGACGGACATTCTAGAGCGTTTACGCTTTTCAGCCAAGGAAGTGACAAGGCAGCTCATGACATACCCAGATTCCTGAGCCTCTTTCAACTTCTTCGGCACGACGTCCCGCCACCAGTGCCATTCATGGGGACCACCACCCTTGACTTTCTTCCGACCCGCAAACTGTGACTTGATAACTGTCCCGTCCAAGTCGAAAACCGCAACCGACTTCGAGGCCTTAGGTGTCAGGTGCACACCGTGCATGCAGGTGCGCTTCGGTCCTAGCGCGGGCTTGATCCACTGGAACGCGCCGTCGGCAGCGTGTTCGGATGGCTTTGCGAAGATTGGGAAGACTACAAGTCGGGTTTAGTGCTCGACGTACCACACCAAGCCAGAAATGACGCGCCCTTCTGTATTTTCGCTGGTGCTTGGCCGTCTGTCGAGTCGCTCTCGACGCCACGCTTCTTCGTAGAGGTCGATGAAGACGCTGTGCGCAATGCCATAAACGCGTGCGCCGGCCGTTCAAAAGTAGAGCGTTACCTGTGCGATTGGTGGGTTTGATTCCAGCCATCCCCGCTTTCTGCAGAAATGTCAACCTTAAACAAGGCAGATATAATCGCTGTCGAAGGAACGAGCAGCGTGTAATGACTGCGAGCGCGGGGAACATATCAAGCATAAATAACGCGTCGCGCAAGACGCGTCTCCCAATCCGGCCGCACAGGCTCTTACTGCCCGTCTGAAAATTCCCATCGCCTTTTAGTCGATCAACATCACCTTTCCACTCAAACTCAACCACCATGTCGACCCAGCCTTCGCTTTATTTCTTGCTTCAGGTCATACGATGCGTCTCTCGTTCGGTGTGAAATCATATGTCTTGTGGACCCTGGGCCTCGAGGGTTCACCTCCAAGCCTGGACACCACTGGTAAGTGCAAGCTCTTCTCAGTGACTTTAGGATGAACGCTTTCGACATTTGCACGTCAGTCAGAGCAACCTTCATGGCTGCACAAGACGCTATTATCGCCTTTTCTGAATCTACCTCTATCTTCTAAAATCCGCATAAAAATTGATTGCTAACTGACATCTCTGTTCTACAGACTACCGCACACATTCCATACCTTGAGACGACCATGTTTCCATCAATATCAAGGAGCTGTTTCTTCCCCTTGTCCATCTAGCTCGGACGACACGGCTGCTTCTAATAGTGTTCATCGCCGAACAGACAGCGTCACTGGGCAGCATCAGACTATCTCCGCTCGGGTTGAGCTTACATTGAACGTCTCGAATGTGATGAAGTGGTCATGTCTCAACCTCAACTTCGAGAGCAACCTATACCCAATCTCGAGTACTGGCATTATATAGATAGACGCAACCCATTCGCTACGTGAGTGGTCTTTTCTTTATGCAGAGGACGGCACTCCCGTCCTTGCTATGATGCCTTTATTTTAATTAGACAATGAATGTACAATGTACATCATGATCTAAAATTTCATTTCCCTGAGCCTTTCTAAATGTTTCTTTGTGATGGGCCATGCTGACCTACTGTACTTGCAGAATCAATGCCTCCGTGGATCCTTTCGAGAGCATGCTTGCTGTCGGACGTCTTCCCTGTCTCCACGCCTCCGACCTGAGCCAACCATCCATACACCACCTCTACCTCGCCGCCGCCGACGCCGCTTCGCCGCTTTATACGCCTCCCTCTCTACGGCCCTTGCAGTCCTCGCGCACGAGAGTGGGCAGCTTCAACGGTGGCCCGGTGGGCTCATGGGCTGTAGCACCTCCACCATCGACTCCGCCGCCGCCGAGTTCTCGAGGTCTTGAATGCATCTGTAACAAGTGATGGCTGTATTCGTGAATAGTGCGCAGCGTTCTTTTATGGATGCTCTGAGTGTTAGTGTCCACCTCAAGTTGCATCGATATATGTAGCTAGCTTCGGCCAGGACAAGACACTTATATTCTGTTATTCATATTTATGCCTACTGCATCCTATATCTAACCACTTGACAATATGATGCTCGTAATGTCGATGAGAATTGATGCTCCAGCGACGAGACCAAGGGATGCCCGAAGTTAATGTCAAAGCTGACTGACTTGGGAAGTCGTCATTTGAATGACAGGATTCGGTACCTTGTCAGCCGAGCGGGGATGACGTAATGAAAGGCAAGCTGGGGCGAAGCTGGCAGGGATGGCGTCCTCACTTGCTTGACAACGTTTCACATGGCCGCGGGCACTCTTGCATCCTTCTTCCATGATCGCCATGGCTGTGCCGTCCTCAATAATGAGAAATGCCGTTTCCCACTGCTCTACATCTCCCCAGATCTGTCTTTTCTACGTTCGTGGCGTGTTTACTGCTGTCGTGTCCGTCAGTGCAGTGCGCACCGCGTCCGACCACTCGATTAGGACGCCGCCAAGCGGCCACGAAAGGCATAAATAGCTGATTCACGAATCGGTGCCCCGTTAAACGTCCTCTTCTTCCCAACCCTCTCGTAAGTATGGAATCGAATTCCTCTGGCTCAAAGTCCTCTAGCTCTTCGGGCTCGTTCCAGCGAGGCAGACCATGCCTCAATTGCAGGTACATCTGGCATTCAGCTCCGCTCATGGAGCATATTAATCTCTATCCCTAGACGGCGCAAGATGGTGAGTACCGATTCGCACCGGCTGTCGTGTTTTTTTTTTCAGGGTTACGTGAATTAACCATCTCTCTTCCGCCAGAGATGTGACGGCATCCGACCTATCTGCAGCCAATGCGCACATGCGAATAAATACGACGACTGCAGCTACACCGATTTGTCGACGCGCAGCAGGACCCAAATCCTGGAAGAGAACATCGCTATCCTCGAGGCGCGCATCCAGGAATTGGAGCATCCAGAGACCGCACCAGTTTCGGGCCCCATTATGCTACACGATCCCCGTTCGAGATTCCACTATACCCAGTCGCTTCGATCCCCAGCCTCCGGTTCCCGGCCGTTCCTGAGTCCGTGGGTGTTTAGACAGGCCCAGCAGTCCGTTCTGTCGCCGTACTCCTCCGGGGCATCAGAGTCATCAAGTCCTCTCGTTGGTACGCATCATTTGTTGCACTTTGCGTCTTCATTCACAACGCAGCAAACACTGAGGGTCGTTTTATTAGGTATCTCCTCATGTCGATCATCATCATCGGGCCAGGAGAGCATCGAGGACCTTCCCGCCGACATTGCAGCGCAATTGTACATTTATCCGTCTCTCGATTACATCTAGGCAGATCACTTATTTCTCTACTAGGATGGATGCATTCTTCGGACACAGCTCGCAACAGGGCTGGTTTCTCGATATCACACGATTCCGTCACGCTCTTTCACTCCCCGAAGGCAATGTCAGCCGCCCAATTTCTGCTCTAGTCAACACGGTTTATCTCATTGGTGCTGCCAACATGCACCAAATCACCGGCAAGGAGCCGCCCATCGACGAGAGCGTCTACCTTTCGGGCGCACTCAGCGACATCGGCCACGCACTAGAAGATGCACCGTCGCAGAAAGTCGTGCAGGTCATCCAAACGCGCGTCCTCCTGTCTCTGTATCACTACGATATTGGGAAGTTCATCGAGGGCCGGCACCACTCTGATGCAGGAGCGTCGCTCGTCCTCTCCAGTGGCTTCCACAAGATTCGCTCGACAAATACCCAACAAAATGCGTCGAGTTTTGTCAATGTCATCGCATTGACGCTCCCGGCGCCGCAGGACCAGGTTGAAGAAGGTGAGCGCATCAATGCGCTGTGGACGGTGTTCACGATATGTCGCTGCTGGGGCGTCGCGTTCGGCGCGCCAATCCTCATTTCGGACAATGACGTGTTTGGCACCCAAATTGATACACCTTGGCCGCTGGATATGGAGACATACGAAAGGGTAAGCTTAGGTTTTCCTCGCTTTGGATGGGCTGTCTGACGTTGCCTTTTAGGGGCCAGTTTTCCCGAATTTCCGCACTAGCAACACACTGCGCAACTTCCTTGCCGGGATGAAAACCAGCTGGCCGTGGGAGAACCACTGCCTACTCGCACAGATCAGCAACGCATCTGCCCTCTTCGACCGTGCCACATACCTCTCTTCATGCTGGCGTCCAGGTACAGTGTCTTATGTTCTGTCCGGCTGCCTTCAAATACTCACGTCAGAAGAATATTACCACGCAGATATATCTAACATGGACACGTTTCATACGAGCTTCGTGGCAGTCGATAACAGGATCGACGAGTTCAGGTCGCAGTTGTACAATCTGCCCCACTTCGCGGACGCCGATTCAGACGTCGTGCGCACGATGCATGTCATACACTGCCTCGCCAACACCGCGTCAATACAGCTGCACTCTGCATTCGCGCAGCAGAACGTGGGGTCACGCAACAAGTGCTTCATGGCCGCGCAGGCCATCGTACAAGCGAACACGGATGTTCGGGCGCATGAGTTCCTTATCATCAATCCGATTCTGGGGGTAAGCGCCCTGATCGACGATCCGCGTGCGGGGCTGATTGGGTATGGTGTTGTCATAGATTGTGTGGGCCGCCGCATGCCAGGTGTTCATACGCGAGCTCATCTTCATGGGCTCTATCCCTGCCGGCGCGACGCCGCTCCTTCCGGACCGCGAGATAGAGGTGCGCGCCGCCATCAACCAACAGCAGACTACAATGGCTGTCTTCGCACCTGTCTGTGCTTTCATCAGTATGTTGCGTACCTCAAACCCCCCAGATTGCAGATGTTCACATCTTCGTTGTGTTCGCCAGGTTTCCAGCTCGAGAAAGTGCAGCAGGAACTGATGGGGCTATGAGCGTGTGTTCTCGGGCCGCAGACGGCGGCTGCATCGGCTGCACATACCTGCGTGTCACATCACCCTTGCTGAACGGTGAGTGCGCTTCTGCACCTATCTGTGTAAACAACGGCTCAATGTCGTATCTATGCTGAAGCAGGCGCCGAGGCCGCCACTGCCTGTGTCTACCGCGTGGGGCGCTATACTGTATTACCTTGCCCAGCGCATTAAAAACATAAAGTCGTGGAGGGAAGAGGTATCGGGGTGTTATAATGGAGATTGAGGGTCGAGAGCGCCACTTGCTTTTGACAACGGATTAATACACTATGCAGGTCAATAGCCATCTTTATTGCTTCTTATTCTCCATTACTGAGCCAACCCGTGCGCTGCACGTCAATGCCGTTGGCATGCATACGAACGCGCGCATACACGAGTTCAAGTGTCCGAAGTGTGGGGTTTAAGTTCAAGTTGATCTCGGGGATGGTCCAGCACGTGAAGAGCGAGGTATGCGGGCTGGCGAAGTTCGAGCAGGTGCAGGACCAGGCGCGTTCGTTGACAGATCAGTTCATGAGGCTGCTGAGACTGTGGTGCACAGTGGGCTGTTATGGATGCTCTGAGCGTTAGGTCCCCTTCAGCTGCATCAATATAGCTCGCTTTGGCCAGGACAAAACGGATTGTAGTATGCTCCGTTGTATTCTGTTATTCATATTTATGCCTATCGCATCCTATATCTAACCATTTGACAATATGGTGTGTGACATTTGTAACGTGGATGAGAGTTGATGCTCCAGCAATGAGACCAGAGGATGCCCGAAGAGTTGTGGAATAATGTCAAAGCTGACTGACTGACTTGGGAAATCGCGAAGGGAACATTCACTGCGCCTCCGTGCCTGCGTGGAATAATAGCTCACGATAAGTGAAGAGCGAACCATGAATCGCTTTTGGCCGGCACCTGTATGAACGTCCTTCCATAGAGCCTTGTATAGATGGTTACTCGCAGCCTGTTGTCCCCTCTCTGTGATAATTTCCACGCATGCAGCGAGCAGCTCCTCGGCACCTTCCCTGATGATGACACACGGATCCCGGAGAGGCACCACAATGTTGTCATATACTAGGTCGAGATGCGGACGGAAGTGTGTGGGCCCGTTCCGCGCAAGTTCATTCAAGATCAAGACTCCGGCATATCTTCTAACGATAGGGTCGCTTTGGAGTAGACCAACGGCTGCCGGTACTTCGTAGTCCATATAACGCTCTCCAAATGCTGCACCGCCCATCTCTACTATCTGTCCGAGGGTCCTAGACGCAGCGAGCATGACACTTATATCACTGTTCGGAAGCAGAGCCTTGAGATAATTGTGAGATCGAAAGAGATTGCGCTTGAATTGTACTGTCTCCTCGCCGTAAGATGTTCTAGTCATGGCCGTGTCAGATACATTGGCGTTCATGGCACCATCGCGCAGCACGCACTAATGGCCAATATGCCGCCTAAATTCTCGATACTACTTGGGCTGTGTACGAGATCAAAAAGCCGTCTGTTGATACCCGAGTCTCCTTCCCAGATGTTCACCGCGGCGTCCAACGACATTGCCACAACGTTCGTCGAGACCTAGAATGTCAGTCAGCTCGTCCCTAGAATTATAGCCCAAGTACGTACATAACCGCGGAGCTCGATAGCAGACTGTAGACGTGTCTCTTCGGATTGATCTTTGAGCCCCGCGAATATGTTAGACAGGACGTCGCATTGTTGTGAATTAGACATCGATATCGTCGTCATAGTGGGCTGACGTGTGGGAGGCCTAGATGAGAGCGCTCACTGATGCTAGCAGTATATATAGTACCGCCCATAGGACAGCCGCCTTCGAAAATAGTACTTTCACTTCCACAAGTATTGCAAGTTGAAGTAAGTACTGTACGTGCTGTATGGCAATGTGGAATTGAACTTCAGCTCGGCCGGACGTTTCGGGGAACGTAGGCTCGTCACCGTCACGAGAACCAAACGTCACATAGCCTCTTCGCCCAAAACTACCACCATCTTCCTTTGGCTCTTGAAATGCATCATCCCAAATTCGAAGAGAGTTGACTCTTGAGATGTTCTTAGACTGAAATGGCCGAGTCGTCCAATAAATGCCTGACGCGGAGGGTGCATGTGAAAACCGTACCATATGCTATAGTCTGTCTGTTTGGCAGAGGCGGTACATCCTTGTATGTTTCTTCATCAGCAATTCATCAGACGCAGAGCTTACGATCGTCAGATGCCTTTCGATACTGTTTTAGATCTATAAATATCTGCAGCATCTTTGTTCGAAGACGGACCATAGGGAGCTAGTTCTTCTGGGCACATGGACCGCATCGAGCCATATGGCCTTTGGGCTCTATCTTCGCGGACATCAAGCTCGAAGGACTTGTGAAGTGCGCGTGCGTAGAGAGCGATGGTCACGGTGGCCCGTCATTGTGCTTTCAGCGACTGCAGGCGTTCCTTTGCAATCATTCCGCGATCACCCAACGCGGTGTCCGACGTTCCGAACCGGCGGAAGCAATTTCCATTGTTCTTAGCACGGAAGCACAGCAGATGTATCGCTGTTGCGTTGGTATGCACTGTGCAGGATCCTTATAAGCCAGCGCGCCAGTGAGTTGCCCTAGGTTCCCACCCCATGCGCTTGCGATACTCCCGGCCTTGACGACGTTGAAGTTCCGCATTAATGGCGCCTTACCGCTTTGCTACGATCCTCTCCGTGCTGTGTGCGCTCCTCCCTGCATCGACATACGGCGCTGCGATCTCCAAGCGACAGTCCGCCATTTCGACGTCGCAGATCGGGTCCTACAAGCCCTTCACATTTTTCGCCAGTGCTGCGTATTGCCAACCGAGCGCGACCCTCGCCTGGAATTGCGGGGGTGGGTCAGCCATGTTCTGCTTCGAGATTTTAAATTTCACGATTCGATTTCGCTGTGACAGCTAACTGCGATGCTAACTCTGGCTTCCAACCCGTCGCTTCTGGAGGCGACGGTGAAAGCACGCAGTTCTGTAAGCGCCTTATATTTGACTGTCATGCCTCACGCTAATGAATTGTAGGGTACGTTGGATGGGATCCTGCGCAAGCGACCGTCATCGTAGCCCACGAGGGGACAGACCCATCGGACTTGTACGCAAATTCGATTATACCGCCACCTGCGTCTGATGTATATCTGCTACCTTCAACTAGTCTGTCCGATTTGGTCGATGCTCAATTTGAGCTTGTCAACCTGGACTCGACGCTCTTCCCTGGAATTGATTCTTCGATCAAGGTTCATGACGGCTTCGCTGGGTCCCAGTCAAGGTAGGTCCTCATTTTCCTCTGCCAATTGATTTGCGAACTGAGTTCATATTGGCCATAGGTCCGCGCCTGACGTCCTCTCTGCCGTTCAAACCGCGCTCAACGCCTACGGTTCAAAGTCTGTCACAATCGTCGGACATTCGTTAGGTATGAGAGCAAGCTCGTGAATCAAATACAGATTCCCAAGTTCTGTGTGTAGGCGCCGCCCTGGCCGTACTCGACTCCGTATACCTGCCTTTGCATCTTCCGTCGGATACGGCATTCACGACTGTTGGCTACGGCCTGCCTCGCGCACGTTACCTTTCCCTTGTTTCTCAGGCATGCGGCTAAATTTGGGCCTTCAGGTTGGTAATCAAGCCTTCGCAGATTATGTCGATGCCAATGTGCATCTCACGCACATCAACAACGAGGAAGATCCGATCCCCATTGTACCTGGAAAATTCCTCGGCTATGTACATCCGGTCGGTGAGATCCACATCCAGGATTCCGGTTCATGGGAGGCTTGCCCAGGTGCGTGACTTAGACAGGCAAGTATCGAGCTGGCAGTATTGAGACGCTTCACAGGCCAGGACAATCCCTCCACGCTATGCATCGTTGGTGATGTGCCCGAAGTGTTTGACGGCAGCCTCTCCAACCATGATGGTCCCTATGACGGTATTACGATGGGCTGTTGAAAGCGGCCCAATCTTACCTCCCTTACGTTCATTTCTGTCACGGTATAGATTCGTATACCCCATTCTTGTTGGTCGGTCTTTTGGTTGTTCTTGAGCCATATATATCTTATATGGGGCTTATCATGTGCAAACTAACGAACGTGCTATGCCTTCCCTTGTACTGACCTGATCCTCATTCAGGTTCAGGGCGTTAAGAGTTTTGATCCCGAAAGGAAGTCGAGGTCAAACACGTCCACCTTCGCGCACGAAACGGTCACAGTTATGTATAGACCGTGCCCCAGGTTGCAATCGCTCCATGCTTTCGATCCGACAAAACTGGAACATTCTATTTTCGTAGTCCAAGTGATAGCGACATCTGGTATCCCAAGGAGATGTATGATTGGTGAGTCCGTGTCGGATATTAGGTACATCCAGAAAGAGAACTGACCCTTCTCATCAGTGCATCTTGATCATAACGTAGATCATCTCTTCATCTAAGCATTTAGGTACTGTATGTGACATCGACCCATGTGCATCCAAGAAAGTCCTTGACGATCTTCTCCGTATATCGGACCTTGTGTCGCGTCCTCGAACGTTGGCGCGGCATCATGGAGTCTTGCCGTATGGCTATGTCAGGCGCCTCCGACAATTAAGTCTGCATGTGGTCGGCGAGACTATGTCCCCATCCGGAGGCTTCGCGTCCATGTGTTTCTGTTGATCGCGCCAACGCGTCAAAAACGGTACTTTCGGCACCTGTCACCGAGGACTCTGAAGGTCCCTCAGTCTTCGTGCTTCGACAATCACCCGACCAACGTTCTCTGCCATGTCCTCAGTCGCTCTATTGCTTCCAACGTGCGTGTTGACATGAGTAAACCGTCATTGAGAGTGTCGTTCAACCTGATAATGCTTCCGCAGATGTGCATCCCGTGGTTCTGATCTCCACATGGACAGGCGACGTGCATGGAAACACCTTCAAGAGCTTTAGCCAAGCTCGCCGTCCGGAAGTGCCGTACTATCTACAGTGCTTTGCATATTAAACTGCAGTCCGTGTCGCCAGATTTCTTGTTTGTAGCGGCCAAATATTACCATAAAGGGAGGTACGGACCGGCACGGTACGGTTCCGGTGCAGAGCTCTGCTTGCTCACGGCCCTTCACAGGTACTAAAATCCACTAGGATCGTAAGTATCACCTATCCACTAAGCAAGAGGAAGACTTCTGAGCATTTTAATTGGGTTGGGTGTCTTCAAAATGCAATAGTCCTCAGAGCCGCGAAGCCGAAAGGCGGTGCAGGTCTCCCTGGGTATGTATTTGGCCGCCACAACGCGCGACGCGACCTGCAGTTTAATATGCAAAGCACTTTATCCGTAACTTATATCTGGTCCGGCGCCATGTACTTATAAGAAGTCCGCATTGTTCACGTTCATGCATCGGATCCCCCTGTCCTCTCCAACGCCGGTTCCATTCCTGCCATGTTCTTCCACGCGCTGACGGCACTCGCAATTGCGTCTGGTCTTGCTGGATCAGCATCCGGCGTGGCGGTGTCCAAGCGCCAGGCGATCACCACGCTGAGCGCGTCGCAGGTCTCGAGCTTCAAGCCGTATACGTTCTTTGCCGGCGCTGCATACTGCAACCCCTCCTTGACCTTGACGTGGACGTGCGGTGGTCCGTTACGCTCTGACTCCTGGTGCTGTAGGAATACTGACGTGTTATATGGTAGCGAAATGCCAGGGGAATGCTGGCTTCCAACCTATCGCGTCGGGAGGGAATGGAGGTAACGAGCAGTTCTGTACGTTGTTTGAAGTACACTGTCGTGTATGCTGCTGATGAAAGCACACTATAGGGTACGTTGGATTCGATCCAGCACTGGATACAGTCATCGTCGCCCACCAAGGGACGAATACGAGCAACATGTTTGTGACCGACCCCTGAAACCGAGTGCATATGCACTGGCAGTACTGAACCTTCCCACAGACTTGCACTACTGACGGACACCGACTTCTCCCTCCGCCCGCTAAATTCGACTTTGTTCCCCGGCATCAGCTCCGACGTCGAGGTGCACGATGGCTTCGCAGATTCACAAGAGAGGTCGGTCTGTTCGACCGTGTGCGTGTCGTATAGGAGCTGAAACCCCTGTCGTTGGTCAGGTCTTCCGCCGATGTTCTGTGTGCAGTTGAGACGGGGCTTTCGCAGCACAACACCACATCCGTAACCGTGGTGGGACATTCGCTCGGTCAGTTAGAGTACTCAGCACCTATAGCGCGTTCCCTGACATCCAATCCCGCAGGTGCGGCCCTTGCGCTGCTCGACTCCGTCTTCTTGCCTCTGCACCTCCCATCGAACACAACTGTGACTACCATCACCTACGGCATGCCTCGCGTACGCACGCACGCCATCCCTCCTAGCTTCGCACGACCGCTGATTGTGGGCTCTGCAGATCGGGAACCAGGCCTTCGCCGACTACGTCGATGCGCACCTGCACGTCACGCACGTCAACAACAAGGAGGACCCAGTCCCGATCGAGCCCGGCCGCTTCCTTGGGTTCCATCATCCCGCGGGTGAGGTGCACATCCAGGACTCGGGCGCGTGGGACGCATGCCCTGGTACGCGCTTTCGTTCTCTCTTGCCCGGGCGGCGCGCTTATGCTTGTGCGCAGGCCAGGACAACACGTCGGACCTGTGCACCGTCGGCGACGTGCCGAACATCTTCGACTCGGACGAGTCGGACCATGACGGGCCTTATGATGGGGTGACACTGGGGTCGTGCTAAGGGTTTTGTAGCTGTCGCTGGAGACATCTAATTACAGGTTTACTATTCGGTCGTGGACTTCAGGGCGGGAATCTAGTAAGTTGCTTGTGGGCAGCGATTCAGAAGATCTCGATCAGCGGTCGCGCCAACGGGTGCAGACTGAAATCGTAGGGTGACCGAGTTGAGTGATTCTGTCGCTGATGCAGTGCTGTCCTTCACCTGCAAGAATTACCCCATAATCAAAATTCCGCAAGGACACTAGGAACGACGCATTACGGCTCGTACATGTGCACCAGCGGCTTGCGTCAAGCTCGTCGTCCACAGCCCGAGCGGCTGCTTGATGCTAGGTATGTACAGAGGCTGTCGACCCAGCCCGTCCGTGCGTGAGCAAGGCTCAGCACTCTCCCAGCCCCATCATAACGCCGTTGTACGGGCCCTCATGGTCCTCAACCGCCCCATCTACTTCACTTCAGGGCGACATGAGCAGAACGGTCGCCGACGCGATGATCATGCCAATCCACATATGCGCGCCACATTGGCTTCCGCTTCCTGGGGAAATGCAACCACTTGCCATTTACATCCCTCTCCATCGTAATACCTCGGAAACATACAAGTGGTGTCGTGGACTTCAAGCCCGAGCTTCAGCGTGAGCGCCATGCTAGTAGCAAGACACGCGGTTGTGAGTGAGCGACAGCATCAAATGTGGCACGACAGAGCACGCACGTAGAGTCCAACTGCTGCTCGCTGGGCATAGTACCGACCTGGCATAAGAATACACAGGCGAAGGAGACAGGATCTTTACTGCCGCGCTGGGCGATAGTCATGGCAGTAAGCAGACGAAGGAGTACAGCGTGAATATAGGGGCATTCTACCTGCTTGCAGAGTTGAACGCGAGGTGAGTCTGCCCTCATAGGCAGTGAGTAAACAACATAGAGAGAGCCCGGCTTCAAATCACAATCGTTATGAAGGAACATCTCAGGATTACATGCGCTGGTCGAGGGTTCAGGGCGGCGAAGAGTTGTGATAGTCTCCCAGAGGCAGAGTAGACGAGACTCAACACTTCGTACCTCAGGATCGTCTGTCTGACAGTTGTGACGCCACCAGGGTCACGCTCAACCCTTTCTAACGCCTTTGTCTCAGAAGCTTGCGGCGGTGCGGGGCCTGTGGGTCCGCATGGATGCCTTCGACGCCAGAAGGAAACGCGACTCGTGGCCCATACCGTCATTCTTGCTCTTGAAGCAAATATTAGAAAGCTATGTGTCGGGATCGCTATCATAACTTCAGGCAGGAAAGTCAGCGTGCCATATCGCCACGAACGTATCGCGAAGTTCCTCGGCGCCTCTACAGGATGCACTGCCGCTGGCATCTGCTATTAGGAAGACTGGGATCTGCGGGAGGCAGCAACCATCTGTTGATGCAAGCTTAGTCGGCGCTCGGATCTTGTCAATGGTCGGCGCCAGAGATGGATGTGGAAGGCGCGTGTGTTCCAGTGTGATTGGATGGATTTGAAGGGCCGTCTTAAGGGCACTCGTGAGAAGGATCTGAGTCGTTGAGCTGGAAGAGCGAAGGAGAAGGGGAAGAAGGCATGCAGGCTTCGTGAAGGATGATTGTCGACTGCAGATAGCTTGAAGGAGTTTAATGGAGAATGGACATAAGTACGGGGAGCAAATCAACGAAAGTTCGAGATTCATCATCGAATGCGTGGACGATATAACCCGTCCTGCAGTCAGAACAGTCGGGATGCCTTCAGCAGCGGGGACTTACGATAATTATGGAGAATGAGGCGACATAGTCAGCGATCGAGGTGATAGTATGGTGCAAACGACTACACCACCTAACCTTTGAGGAGCTTATCGAGACATTCACCGCACGGTGATTCCTCCAAGGAGAGAGGATCACGCCATCCCCTCCCACCTCAAAAGGAAGGCGTGTTATACGGTCGCTTTGGAGACTAGGAGAGAGGTACGCACAGGCGTGTGTGCGGCGCGCTGAAGCTAGGTCAGGCTAGAGCGTATACCAGCGCAGACGTGATATGTGAGAGGCCAGGCGGCGGCTAGAATGCGTTGCAGGTCCTTGAGGCTTGAAGACTCATTGCAGGATGCCGCGATATTGACCATGCTGCAAGCCGACAGGGCTGAATGAATGTACAATACTTGGGGGCACTTACTATATAGGACTCGAGCGGAGTCTCGTGAAAGCTAACTTAATAGGTCTCTTCTGGATTGCTTTTGAGCACCTTCAGGACGTCAAGATCTTCGCCGCGCGCCTTTATAGGATTGTCGGTGCCCTGTTTATCAACCTTCCTGCTCACTTTGTGCAGAAGAATGCAACCTAACGCAACCTAACGTAACGCTGTCTATTTATTGCACGCACCGAGCCATTGAAGGAAGCCAAGGATAGGCACGAGGGCGATGACGGTAAGCAAAGGCCTGCTTGCAGCCGCGGTGACAGGTGTGGCAGTGGGCTAGCCCTGACGGAGGCATGCTCCATAATTTGGGCGCTGTCAGCGAGAAGCAGGACGCGCGGCGAGGAGCGACGAGAATGGAAGAGGGCTGCCTATTGCGAGAGCATGGGAAGGTGCAGGTATGCAGGCGTACTAATGGGAAATGACCGTGGATTGGACCGAGTGCTAATGCATTTGTATAATCCGAGGCAGCCGGGAGACCAGCATTCAATATTCAATAGCTAGCACTCAAGCTCACCGTCAACAGGCCGGTGCTGGTGTGAAGGAGACGCTAACAATGAAAAGAACGTAGCAAACAAGGCGAGAAGACGAAGACGACGAAGGCTGGCCGGCCGAGACGCTTGCGTAGCCGATCCACTTTCGCACGGCTCCGAAGAGGATTGAGACGTCCACTTCCGTCGACATTGACAGGTCTTATTCATCCACCGGCATTCCATCCACGCAAGCCTTCCGCGTCACCGTGCAGCCCTAGTTTCCATATAAACAGCCCGAGAACACCATGCACCGCGCTCAACTTCCCCAGGTTTCCGACTCACCCTCTCCCGCTCCCCGTCACCCCCAAGTTCCTCCAGAATAACCATGGCCCCTCCCCCGAAGGCGAAAATAGGCCGCCTCAGCGCACTCTACCCCCCCAAAGCCTCATTGGTGGCCTGAGAAGGATATGCCCGACCTCACCGGCACCGTGACCATCGTCACCGGCGGAAACGCAGGTCTCGGCAAGGAGACCTGCAGGGTGCGTCTCCCTCACTTACCCGCGGCCCTGCAAGGCTCACAATCCGGGCCCAATAGCTCCTGCTGTCCAAAAACGCAAAGGTGTACATGGCCGCGCGCTCCGAGGCGAAGGCCAAGGCCGCCATGGACGAGATCAAGAAGAGCACCGGCAAGAGCAACATCCACTTCCTGCAGCTCGACCTCGCGGACCTCGCCTCCGTGCGCAAGGCCGCCGAGACGTTCATCGCGAAGGAGCAGCAGCTGCACATCCTCTTCAACAACGGCGGCACGATGTTCTCGCCCGTCGACCAGCGCACGAAGCAGGGCTACGACGGCGAGTGGGGCGTGAACCTCCTCGGCCCGTGGTTCTTCACGAGGCTGCTGCTCCCCGTGCTCACCGTCACCGCCAAGACCGCGCCCAAGGGCAAGGTCCGCGTCGTGCACAACTCGAGCAACGCCGAGGGCTCGTGGGCGCCGCCCGAGGGCATCGTGTGGGAGTCGCTCGGCACGGACGAGAAGGCGCACAAGGTCCAGGAGGCCCTCGGCGACATGAAGCGCTACGGGCAGAGCAAACTCGTGCGTGCCTCTGCTTCCCTGTGTGTGAGGTGCTGACGGTGAAGGGCAGGGCAACCTGCTGTTCTCGAACGAGCTCGCGCGGCGGTACGCCGACGCGGGCATCGTGAGCATCGTCGTGCACCCCGGCGCGATCCGCACGGAGCTGCAGCGCCACACGCCGTTCGTGCTCAAGATGATCATGAGGACGTTCATCCTCTACCCGCTCAAGTTCGGTGTCATCACGCAGCTCTACGCCGGCACCTCCGAGGAGCCGCCACCATGAACGGCGAGGTGCGTGTGTCCGCTTGCATGCTGTGCGTGTGTGCTAACATGGCGTTCGAATAGTACCTGGTCGCGTGGGCGCGCCGTACGTGGCCGAGCGCGAATGCGCAGAGCGAGAAGCTCGCGAGCAAGGTCTGGGACTGGTGTGAGGAGCACACGAAGGGCTTCTGAGCGTGCTGTCGCTTCTGCACGGACGTTTCTTGTGTTTGGTTTCTGTCGTAGTGCTGTATCGTAGACTCTGTTCTAAGTATCGGTGCCTGTCCATCTGCTTGCGAATATACCATAAGTTTGTTCTATGGCGTCTTGGCCCGCTTGGGTATGGCAACAGCGACAGACTGAACCACGGCCCATTTCAATGCGGCCACTCAACGGACAGGATCACTCGGACCGATCGCAAAAAATTGCTGCTTCATTTGCTGTCCTTCATGTTGGCGCGGACATTGCAAAGTAACAAACAAATTGGATCAACAGCTACAGTAAATAGCACCCAGCGTATAGACGCCCTATCGCTTCAAATAAAAGATCTATTATTGGCAGCCTCACGACGTTCTTTTATTGCGAAATTACAGAGATGAAAGAAAAAGAGAGAGCATCACAACAGTCAGGGCTTCCTTCCTGCCCGCATCCTTATGCATACAAGTCGTCGTCCTGTGCCTCCTCCGCGAACCCGGCGTTCCCGCCCGAAGGCGCCTGCGAGTGTCGCACACGCGAGGATAAGGGCGATCCGGACGCGCGTTCGCGAGCCGTGTACCAGAAGGTCAGGAAGTACACCATGCCCGGGAACAATCCGGCTTCGAATGCGCCGAGGAGGAAACGGACAGCTACCAGGCTGCCGAAGTTGCTGACGGCGCCTAAACAAAGTGTCATTACGCCCCATGCGAACATGAGCAGTGCTAGCCATCTAGATGGCTTGAATTTCTTGAGCATGTAGTTTGAGGGCGTTTCGAAGACGCAGTAGGAAACAACGAAGACCATGAGGGCGTTAAGATATTGCTGATTCGAGATTCCCAAGGTCTGGGCGAGAGAGTTGCCCGTATCTGCGTTCAGGACTTTTGCATTTCCCTGACCGTCCGTGAGAGTTAGATACCGCGGTCCACTTGCGGAAAATACAGACACGTACAATGTTCGAACGGTCGAGAAAGCAGAGCAGATATATGAGCATGGTCAATGGGATGATCCTCAAGTCCAGCCGTCTGACTAGGCTGCAAGGACAATGTCAAAAAAAAAAACTGGATACATTTACAAAGAAACAGACATACCGTCGCTCTGCTTCCTTATCAATGGTATATTCAGAACCGTAGCCTTCCTCCGTGTCAACTTCTGAAGGTCCCTTCTCCATGTCAGATTTGATGAGGATCGGCGAGCCCGTCGGTGTCTTCGGTTCAATGACCTCTGCAAGGCGGTGCTTGGCCTGCACCATAAGGTCTGACATCGTCCCTGATCTTGAGAACGTCGCGAGATCGAAGTCGAGGATGCGGAATTGACGCGGAATCCTCGAGAGGCGTCCCTAACGCGTGCGTTACACCAGCAGCACTTTTATAACCGTCCGGGCAGTTAGTCGGTCCCGGTGACTTCATATCTAGATATATGATGACCTGCGCGCATGACGGACAGTCGCTAAGCGTGCATCAAAGGAGTAGCCTCACTGATCGCGAGCTCTTGCATGGAAGCTGAAAAGGCCCTGGAAAAGATGCACGAGAGTCATGGGAAGATACTGGACATGGTCAGGTGAGGTGACCTTACGACACGAGGTCACACATGAGGTGCGGTCCTGAAAATAAGGACGAAATAAAATTCGGAGAATCGAACCACCAACCTCAGCTCCTTCGAATGACTTGATCACGGGTTGCGAAGTGGGTACAGGCCACGAGAGCCGAGGGCGAGTGCCTGGAAGTATCATCCTGACAATGCAAAAGCTCCACACGGGATTCAGTCTGAGACAGGTCGTGATAAGATTGGGTACAAATACATCTCTCATAACTGAAATCTGTACAATGGTGTCAGATACGTAGGACTTGGCCACTCTCGGTGCCATCCAGAGACCTGCAATATCACAGCTTCCAAGTCGGCTCGCCCGGCGCCAGGCGACGATTGCATCTGCTGTATATCCAGATGAGAAGCAGGACGACGGGTGCCCCTTCGAACATGACTGCGGCATTCGTGAAATGGCCAGTCGGATATCCAGGCGCTTCGTCCGGCTTGTAGATGAAGACGCCTATTCGTTCGCAGAACACAGTCAATTAAGTGAAGGACCATGGTAATTCAGATTCGGACATACCTATAATTTGGCCGATAGTCCCTAGAGTGACATTCAAAGCAATGGCGAGGGTCGTGGCACTCGTATTCCGTAGATTCACAGACATCCAAGTGATGAGAGGTGCCTGGCACGCATAGGAAAAGGAAGCTGCAGCGCAAAGCATTACATAGCGTGCTTTGAACGCCGTTGGGGGTAGGACACCTGCTCACGAGTTAGCATAACGGTGTGGCCGTGAAACATGAAAGAGCTCACCTTGCACCAAAAAGCTGACACCTGACAGGACAAAGGAAGCAAATGAGCCACACGACCATAGCCCGTATCTGTCTGAAATCCATGCAACGATGACCGTCACAACGAAGGCCACGACGTACGGAGGCACGGTGAACAACTGTGCATTCAAGCCCTCGAATCCGAGGCCTGACACAATAGTAGGTGCGAAGAGGGAGATGCTGGAGAAGGGTACCGATGCAGATACGAATGCGAGGTAATGGAGGTAGAGCCGATAATCCAGGAGCATAGCTTTCGTGTCCGCCCACGAAATCTTGGACTGCCCGAGCGATGCGACGCCTTTGATGCGGTTTGTGGCAAGCTCTCGTTCCGCTGGCGAAAGCCAGGACACGGTCTCCGGGTAATCTGGGAAGAAAAACCAGACCAGAATCGCACTGATGCATGTAGGGGCGCCTTCGATCAAGAACAGCCAACGCCATCCTTGTAGACCTCTGATGCGATTCAGACGGCCCACACCGAAGGCGATGCAGCCGCCAAAACCATCGCCAAGAGGAGCGGACGCTGTGATGAGGGCGATCCGGACTGACCGCTCACGCGGCTTGTACCAGAACGTAAGGAAGTATATGATCCCGGCAAACAGGCCGGCCTCGAAGGAACGAGGAGGAAGCGGATGCCTGTCAGGCTCGCGAAGTCCTTGGCGGCAGCTAAAATCATGGTGGTGCCGCCCCAGCCCATCATCAGGAAGGCGAGCCATCGCGAGGGATAGAGTTTTTTAAGCATGTAATTGGAGGGAATTCGGAAGGTGGCGTGAGCGACGAAGAAAACCATGAGGGCCTGGCTGTACTGCAGGCTCGTAATGTGGGTTGCCTGCATGAGCGCGTCACCTGTGTCTGCATTGAGGATTTTCGCATTTCCCTGTGGTAGTAAGTATGTGTAAGAATTTAAAGCCGCCGCGCTCAAACCTGAAATGTACGAACTATATTTGAACGATCCAAGAAACACAGGATGTTGATGAACATGGAAGCTGGAATAATCCGCATGTCCAAACGTCTCACGAGCCTGAAGCAAAATGAGACTGAGATAATGTAATATATCCTGAGAGAACGTACCTCCGCTCTGCCGCAAGGTCGACAATGTGTACCGAGGATTCCTCGTTCACGACATCTTCGTGGCTTGTGACGACCTTCTCGACGTCAATGTCGCTGGAGGACGGAGCTGACGAAACTGACGGCTGCTTCTCGATCCTCTGAATTCCATCAGCCATTCCAAATGATCGAGTATGGATGCGGCGAGGGACGACGGCGTGAAATCGCAGTTAGCCAAGCAGAGAACTTGGACTGGGATCAATCAGCAGAATCCTCTCCATGCCCGTCCTTATCAAGAAAGGAGGTAAAGTGGAGGTGAAAACAGAACTACCTGGAATGGATATGGACCAGAGAAGCAGCTATAAATGTGACCTCTAATTCAAGCCCCATGTCTCGCTATAACGAGAATAGGACCCATGGGTGAGAGACGCTGGCGTAAATGTGTTAAAAATGCATACGCTCTGTGCAAAGGACCACGACGGCGAAGCAGAAGAACGCTAATTTTGGAGCTGCTGCAATCCAATTTAGAGATAGAACATGCAGGCTTATGCTGCGTGGGGCGCTCTCGAACGGCGGCCACTCACGACATACGAGAGGCGTCCGAACGGCAAACGCTGGTTTGCTGATGGACCGTGTGATGCGGCTTCGCTGCTCAGGATCCTGCACTGTCTCCCAACGTGGCCACCTTGAAGTTGAATGCCGTTCCTTGTTGCTGACGTTTTGGACATCTGGCTGGCTCTGGTGCTCAGATCAAGCCAGCAGGTCAGCATTCCCGGGTGACATGAAAGCACCCGGCGACGGAGGCGGCTTTGTCTGGATACAGTCTGAATCCGATACTAATATGATTCAAGAACCAAGCGAATTATGGTGCAAGATAGAACACGCTGTACATGCCAGTGATGTCGTACTCACCGTCGTCGTCGAGGTCGTTGAGCTCAAGAAAGATTGGAAAAGGCGAAAGTGGGCAGTCTGTCAGGTGATCTTCATTTCACAGCACGTGGTCACGGCGCGTGAAGGAGCGCGTCGCGTAGATTGGTCTTCAGTTCTTGTATGAGCCAATATTGTAAAGCGAACGTCTCAGACAGATTAATGCTTGCGTCTCATAGGAATGAGGTCTTCTATTGGCAGGGAGATCTGCTATCGAACGCTGGGCCATAACGGTTCTGTCGATGAACCATTCAACTTCAAGAAGATCCTTGCCCCCCTCCTCCCCACAAGACCGTGCTGAGCCTGCGCCATAGAATCTAACATCATCCCTGATCTTGAGAACATCGCGCAACCGAAGTCGAGGATGCGGAATCTGCGCGGAATCGTCGAGAGGCGTCCCGGCGCGTACATTACACAAGCAGCTGTTTTAGGTTTTATAACCGTCCGGGCAGTTAGTCGGCCCCGGTGACTTCAAATCTAGATATATGGTTACCTGCGCGCATGACGGACTGTCGCTAAACTTGTATCAAAGGAGTAGTCTCAACGATCGCGAGCTCTTGCATGGAAGCTGAAAAGGGCCTGGAAGAGATGCACGAGAGTCATGAAAAGATACCGGACATGGTCAGGCGAGGGGACCTTATGACATGAGGTCACACGTGAGGTGCGGTCCTGAAAATAAAGGAGGAAATAACACTCGAAGAATCAGACCACTAACACTCCACTAACTCAGCTCCTTGGAATGACTTGATCATGGGTCGCGACGTATCACCCTGGCAATGCAAAATTTCGCAGGCATATCGTGATGAAATTGGGTACAGATACATCTCGGAAACCTATACAACGGTGTCGGATATGTAGGAAGTGGCCACTTCCGNCGCCATCCAGAGACTGCGGTTACAGCTTCCAAGCCGGCTCCCCCGGTGTCAGGCGACGGTTGCGTCTGCTGTATATCCAGATGAGAAGCAGGACGACAAGCGACCCTTCGAACATAACCGCGGCATTCGTGAAATGGCCAGTCGGATATCCAGGGGCTTCATCGGGTTTGTAGATGAAAACACCTATTCATAGAGCATCCAGTTAGGAGATGAACTACAAGGATTCAAATTCAGACGTACCTATAATCTGGCCAATGGTTCCTAGAGTGACATTCAAAGCAACGGCGAGGGTGGTGGCGCTCGTGTTCCGTAAATTCACAGACATCCAAGTGATGAGGGGNGCGTTGCATGCNTAGAAAAAGGAAGCTGCAGCGCAGAGCATGACATAGCGCGCTTTGAATGCTGTNGGGGGTAGGGCCCCTGCTCGCGATTTAGTATGACCATGAGGCTGTAATCTATGAAAGAACTTGCCTTGCACTAAAAAGCTGACGCCTGACAAGACAAGGGAGGCAAATGAACCCCATGACCATATCCCATATCTATCTGAAACCCATGAAACAATGACNGTCACGACAAAGGCCACAGCGTATGGAGGCACGGTGAACAGCTGTGCATTCAACCCCTCGAATCCGAGGCCGGACACGATAGTAGGCGCGAAGAGGGAGATGCTGGAGAAGGGTACCGATATGGANACGAAGACAAGGTAATGGAGGTAGAGACGGTAATCCAGGAGCGTGGACTTCGTGTCCGCCCACGAAATCTTNGACTGCCCGAGCGACGCGACGCCTTTGATGCGGTTTATGGCGAGCTCTCGTTCCGCCGACGAGAGCCAGGACACCGTTTCTGGGTAATCTGGGAAGAAAAACCAGACCAGAATCGCACTGGCACATGTGGGGGCGCCCTCGATCAAGAACAGCCAACGCCATCCTTGTAGACCTCTGATGCGATTCAGACGGCCCACACCGAAGGCGATGCAGCCNCCAAAACCANNGCCAAGNGNNGCGNANGCTGTGATGAGGGCNATCCGGACTGANCGCTCACGCGGCTTGTACCAGAACGTAAGGAAGTATATGGTCCCGGCAAACAGGCCGGCCTCGAAGGAACCGAGGAGGAAGCGGATGCCTGTCAGGCTCGCGAAGTCCTTGGCGGCAGCTAAAATCATGGTGGTGCCGCCCCAGCCCATCATCAGGAAGGCGAACCAGCGCGAAGGATAGAATTTCTTAAGCATGTAGTTGGAGGGGATTTGGAAGATCGCATAGGCGACGAAGAAAACCATGAGGGCTTGATTGTACTGCAGGCTCGTAATGTGGGTTGTCTGCACAAGGGCGTCACCTGCGTCTGCATTGAGGATTCTCGCGTTTCCCTGCAGTGATAAGTATGAGTAAGACTTTATAGCTACGAGTTGAAGCTTCGAATATACGAACTATGTTTGAACGATCCAAGAAACATAGGACGTAGATGAACATGGAAGCTGGTATAATTCGGACATCTAGACGCCTAACGAGTCTGGACCAAATGAGATTGAGATCAAGGCGGATGGATTCTGACGGCACGTACCTTCGCTCTGCCGCAAGATCGACAACGTACACCGAGGACTCCTCGCTCACAACATCTTTGTGGCTTGTAACGATCTTCTCAACGTCAATATCGCTGGAGGACGGAGCTGACGAAGCTGACGGTTGCTTCTCGATCCTCTGAGTCCTATCGGCCATTCCAAGTGACCAGGTATGGGGATGGAGATGGGATGATGCCGCCAAGTTGCAGTCAGTCAAACACAGGACTTCGACAAGGATCAATCAGCAGAATCCTCTCCATGGCCATCCTTATCAAGAAGGGAGGTAAAGTGGAGGTAAAAGCCGAACTACCTGGAATGGTTATGGCTCAGAGAAGCGACTATAAATGTGACCGTCCACCCAAGTTCCATGCCTCGCTAAATCAAGAATAGGATCCATGGGTGAGAGACACTGGCGTAAATGTGTCAAAAATGCATGCGCATTGTGCAAAGAACCACGACGGCGAAGCAGAAGAACGCTAATTTTGGAGCTGCTGCAATCCAGTTTAGAATTAGAACGCGCAGGCTTATGATGCGCGGTGCGCTTTCGAATGGCGGTCACTCACGACATACGAGAGGCGCCCGGACGGCAAACGCTGGTTTGCTGATAGACCGTGTGATGCGGCTTCGCTGCTCAGGATCCTGCACTGTCTCCCAACGTGGCCACCTTGAGGTTGAATGCCGTCCCTTGTTGCTGACATTTTATTAGACATCTGGCTGGCTCTGGAGCTCCGATCAAGCCAGCAGACCAGCATTCCGTAACATGAAAGCACCCGGCGATGGAGGAAACTTTGTCTGGATACAATCTGAATCAGATACTAGTATGATTCAAGAACCAAGCGAATTATAATGCAAGACAGAACACGCTGTACATGCCAATGATGCTGTACTCACCATCGTCATCGAGGTCGTTGAGCTCAAGAAAGATTGGAAAAGGCGAAAGTGGGCAGTCTGTCAGGTGATCTTCATTTCCCAGCACGTGATCGCGGCGCGTGAGGGAGCGCGTCGCGTAGATTGGTGTTCAGTTCTCACCTTTCTGCATTTCGTAGCGCAATCCTTCCTCGACCTCCATATCCCGGCATCTCCTTGGCTTCCAGTGTCTTCCCTCTACCCCCTGCTCGTGGCATTCGCGCTGCCGTCGGATGTTCGCAATTCGGCGCGCGGACCTTGCGTGTTGCGACGCAAGGGCGTCATCGTCAAGTAGCTGCGCAAGGCACGGTGCGGCATGGGTAGTAGTCGGGGATTCGCGTACCGCTTCTCGCGTTTCAGGCGCCTTGCCCGTGGCCTTCCTGCCACCCGAACACCTGCGCGCGGCCTCGATCACGCGCGTCATCGGATGCCCGAACACCAGGGCGTCATCGTCAAGTACCTGCGGAAGGCGAGACATGTCAGCGTTGCGGCGCGTGCAGAGTTGAGGACGGGCGCACCTCTTCTCGCGTTTCCTGAGCGTCCCCGTCGACGGGGCCTTTCGCCACATCTCCTCGCGCCTGTTTCTGCCACTTCCCGCCCCTCGCGCCGCGTCGCTCTGATGAGAATGCCCGCGCCGCGTCTGGCCTTCTTCCCGCGCATTCCGCGTCATCTTCGGGACTCGAGCGGCGGGTTGTGCGGTTGAAAGAGCCGGCGGTCCTCGACGACTCTGCAGAGTCGTGCGCAGGTCCGTCGGGGCGCGATCGCGGGATGGGAGCAAGGGAGGGC